>JAYRBT010000038.1:4290748-4308831 GCA_036023395.1 Myiotriccus ornatus
GCCTTGGACACTTCCAGGGATGGGGCAGCCACAGCTTCTCTGGGCAACCTGTGCCAGGGCCTCACCACCCTCACAGTTTCCTCTTGGTATCTGATCTAACCCTTCCCTCTGTCAGTTTGAAGCCATTCCCCCTTGTCCTGTCACTACATGCCCTTGTGAATAGTCTCCCTCCAGCGTTCCAGTTCTCCCAGTGTTCTGGGAGTCACGGTGCTGACAGGGTGGTTTATACACATTGCAGTTTAAGGAATGTAAATGTTCACATTCTGTGTCACACCAGCTCTTTCTGGGGGGCAACTAGGTCAGAAATCACCCCTTATTTCACATTTAAGCAAAGAGACTTCCCATCAAATTTACAGGATCCAGAGGAAACGAAAAAAGTAGAAGTTATAGATTTGAACAAATGAAGCTGCTTTTGAATTCTGATGCAAAGCCTGCTTGTCCTTTTTTTTCTTTGCCTGGTACAATTTCCAAACATATTTTTAGAGTTTCACGAGAGAGCAAGAAAAGTTATTGAACGTTGCAAAGACTCAAATTTTCAGTGACATTCCGAATTTTTTACGGCTGACTTCCAAGCCGGGGTGCGATTACCGAGGGAGCTCAAGAGCTGAACTCCGCGGTTAAAATATCACCGCTGGCGCCGGTGGGAGAAGAAGGCTTTGGAGCAGAACCTCGGCAGAGAAAGGGGAAAAGAGGGGCCGGTCCAGCCCGGAGCGCTCGGGGCTCGTTCCCTGCCGGGGACCGGGCTGGGAGCGCCGGTTCGGGCACGAAGCTGTTCCGCGAGTGCCATCCAGGGGACGGGAGCTGCACTTTCAGCTGCTGCTCGGTCCGGGACAGGCGAGGGGGGTTAAAGCGGGACCTGCCGTCGGTTGTGGAGGTCGAGGAGGAGGAACCAACCGAAGGGAGATGCCTAAAACCTTGTAAGGCCAGCCCCGAGCTCGGCCGGTGAGCAGGGCGGGGATACAGGTTGAGAAGCGTCAGGATTTTATCAAGGGACCAGAGCCTCCACGGCAGGTCTGAAAATCCGAATTTACAGAATCCTTGAGGTTGGAAAAGCCCTCCAAGGTCATTGAGTCCAACCTTTGGCCGATCACCACACGGTCAACCAGACCAGAGCACCGAGTGCCATGTCCTGCCATTCCTTGGGCACCTCCAGGGGTGGGGACCCCACCACCTCCCTGAGCTGCCCCTTCCAGTGCTGGTGGCAATTTAGGCGTGGTTTGTGTGTCCCCCTCCTCTGCCTCATCTTCTTTAGGGGATGAAGAGCCACCTCAGTGACATCCCTGTCCCCAAGCTCCCCTAACAGTGGGACCACAGACCGGGAAAACCCCCGACCCTCAGAGGGAGAACTCTGTACCCGTCACCCTCTGGGACTGCCGGGACTTTAAACCACGAAGGAGCAGCGAGGAAACCCAATTTCCCCTTCCCGTGTTCAACTTTAACGGGAACCTTTCCCGCCGAGGAGCCGCCGCGGGGACCGCGACCCTCCCAAACCTCCCCCGCCCTCCTGGGGGTCCCGCTCGCGGTGGGGTCGCGGGGCTCACCTTGATGATGAGCGGGTTTTGGAACATGCTGAGCCGGATCACCCCGAGCCGCTCGTTCTCGGTGCCCGGGCCCGCCTCGGCCAAGGTCATGGGCCGCCGCCGGGGCCCCGCCGTGCCCCCACCCATGGCCGGGGGGCTCTCGGGGGCCGCTGTTCACGGGAGTCCCGGTGCCGGTCCCGGGGGGGTCTCTGCAGTCTCGGTCCCGGGGAGCGTCTCTGCAGTCCCAGTCTCGGTCCCGGTGTGTCTCTCTCTGCACTCCCGGTCCCGGGGGGTCTCTCCCGGTCCCAATCCCGGTCCCGGGGGGGTCTCTCCCGGTCCCACTCCCGGTCCCGGGGGGGTCTCTCCCGGTCCCGGGGGTCTCTCCCCGTCCCAATCCCGGTCCCGGGGGGTCTCTCCCCGTCCCAATCCCGGTCCCGGGGGGTCGGTCCCGGTCCCAATCCCGGTCCCGGGGGTCTCTCCCCGTCCCAATCCCGGTCCCACCGCTCGCGTGGCGCTCGCGGCGTCCTCCGTCTCCCGGGCAACGGGCGGTGCGCCGCCCTGACGGGTCCGGCCGGGGGCCGCTTCCGCCGGGGGAACGGAAGATGCGCTGGCCGCGGGGCGCGGGCGGGACGGCGGCGCGGGCGGACCCCACATGGAGGTGGCGGGGCCGGGGCGGTGCCGGAGGGTCCGTGAGGGGTTTTGGGGCTCCCCGAGGGGTTTTGGGCGTCCCCGAGGGGGCTGCGGGGTCCTGGCGACGCCGAGAACGCGTTGGGTGCTCCGCGTGTGTCCACGGTAGTCGGGGAGCGGCGCGGCGGGGCGCTGCGCTCGGCCGGGCCTGCGGGCGGGTCTGTCGGTGACCGGGCGCTGGGACGAGCTGCGTGTGCGAGCGCTTCGGTGTCTGCCCGCAGGGCCTTGGCGGGCCGGTGATGCCCGGAGCCGGCTAGCGCTGCGGACTGCCCCGGGGCTGCGAGATTCCGAGGGCTCGTGTTGCGAAACGTGACGCGGGTGTTGCTCGGTGAGTACTTCTGCTACGAGCTGGATGTGGGAAAACGTGCTGAAAATCCTTCCTGCCTCCTCTGTGTAGACGGATTCTTCGGGAATTGCCATGTGCTGGGACAGAGCCGGGCAGGGCTGAGTTCGGCCTCGGCCGGCTCGAGCGCGGGCAGAGCCCGGCAGAAGTTTTTAATTAGAGAATCGGGGTTTAGTGCTGATTAATCTCGTATTTCTCTGTTAATTTTAACTTGTTGCTGCTTCGGTGCTGAAAGCAGAGTTGAACATAACAGCGTGACGGTGCTTAGTTATTCAAAATCAAACTACCAGTCACTGAAGCGTGTCTTTTGGTGTTCCAGGAAGGCACTTTCAGGCTGAGCCCAGCTGTGATGCACATCTTTTCCCCAGACAAGGCGTCAGTTTTTCATAGGCGTTTTGCAAAACCAGCCGGTTTGAAAAGTGAGTGTTTTTATTTAACGTTCCTAATACAAAATGGAGCATTTAATTTTTAAAGTTTTGGGGGGGCTTTGTGCTTTTCTTTGGGTCTTTTTGGGAGGGGGGAGGGGTTTGTACAGTTGATTGTGTGTCATGGTAGATAAATTACTGCACTCTAATAAAATCCCTGTCTTTTTTATCTAAGAAAAAACGAAAGGAATGGCAGGTGCAGATGACTTTCAAGGCCAGGATTTCCTCAAGATGAGGAAGAAGAGAAAACACAAGGAGTGCAACAGCCAAGGTGGGAACGATGGGAGTGGGGGAAACCCGGAGCTCGGCCGAGCTTCCCCTCCGCTGTTTGAAAACGCGGCAGCGCAGGGTGAGGAGGGCAGCAAGAAGAAGAAAAAAAAAGCCCAAAACAAGGGGAAGCAGCAGCAGCAGCAGGCTTCTATAGCTGATTATTGTGTGAGAATGGACCAGGAAATTACCAATGGAACAGGAGTGGAGGCTTCCCAGAAGAAGAAATGGGAGCAGGAGTGCAGCGAGAGCACGGACGAGCAGAGCGATGTCACCTGTGTGCTGGTGAACCAGCACAGCCCCGGGGGCTGCCAGGACAGCACTCTGGATTATGTGTACATTAAAAAAAACCCCAAGAAGAAGAAGAAGAAGAAGAAAGCAAAGCTGCCTGAAGTAGGCAAGGAGCATGAGGGGCCTCCCTCCCAAAGAGGCAGCGAGAACAGCAGAGAGAAACCCAAGAAGAAGAGGAAGATGAGGAGAGGCAGCAGTGCCCAGGACGGGCAGGAGGACACAGATGGAGCTGCTGACCAATCGTCTCCAGGGCAAAACAGGCCAGCAGGGGACAAAAGGTCGCCTTTACCTGCCCAAGAGGGGCAGAGGCACAAGGGTGGTGAGTCTGATGCTGCTTCTACCACCAGTGAGCTCTCAGTGGAGGTGCCTGCTGGTTTTTCCACACCCAGTAAGGCATGTGGTCAAGCTCAGAAAACACCAGGACGTGCTAAAAAGGCAATTAAAAGCAGTGCTCTTGTCATGGAAGAAAGTTCTTCAGAGTCAGATGAGATGTAAGTTTAGGAGGTTTTTTGGTGGGCTTTTCTTTTTTCCTTCCCTCACCCCCCAAAATGTGGTTTTTTTTCATGTTATTTGGATCCACAGATTTTTCTTCGTTGTGTTTTGTATGTAATTTAAGGAAAAACTTTTAACTTACACAGCGTATTGAGATGTTAGAGACCTATTTTAAAAGCTTAGTTGTCTTATGGAAATACAATAACAAGTTGTAAGAATACACTACTGTTGCCTTCAGTGTGGGCTCTTTCCTCCTTTCTAAAAGCTGTAGATATAGAAATAATGTAAGTTCAAGCAATTGATATTTAGTAAAAAAAAAAGGGGGGGGAAAGGAAGGGAGTTCACGTGTTAAATTTGGAAGCAACTAGTAAGGTTAGCTAAAGAATTTAATGTTCTGTGCAGACAAATGCTCTTGTAAGTAGCTCTTGGTGCTTTTACAGCGTCTAGAACCCACAGTAAGTGCACTAGAAAGGGACAGATGGAAAAAAAAAATCTGTGTGCCAGTGGTAGCAAGAGACACTATTTCTTCAGCATGGCCAAGGGTGAGAGTTCTGTGCATTTTCTAAACCTCAAAAAGCTCTTTGACTATTGTAAGTATAGATATTTGGTAATAAGTTACGTCTGTGTTGAAAAGTTGGCAATACAAGGGGGTGGATGTGTGAAGTGTTCCTTGTTCTTTAATGAATGGGCATGTTCACTCTTTTAGTGGCAGAGATGCTAAGAAAAATCTCTGGGTTGGAGTTCTGGTGGTGTATTTATGTTTGGTTTTGTTTTTGAATATCAGGACCCCAGAACCCTCAGCATCAAATAAAAAGAAGAACCAGAACAGTTCCTTTGCTGAGATGGCAGCATCTGAGGAGGTGAGTCTGGATGATGATGAATACCTGGACTCTCTCACGTCTTCATTCGTGGATTTGGATACTGCCAGGCAAGAATTGAAAGAGTTCATTCCTCATGTGGAGAATATTTCAGACAGTTCTGTCAAGAAGATGGTTGGAAGAGACCTGGCAAGGTTTAAACAGTTTAAAAAGCAAGGTGAGCTCTCTAAAATACTGTTGCAGCGAGGAAGGGCCATGCTCATGTTTTGACAGAGGGAAAATAATTATTTGTATCGTGCCTGTTGTGGTTCACCTCATTCCAACTGACATATTTTCTGTTTTTTGTATAAATTACTCTTTTTGACTCTTTGAATTTTCTTTTTTCCCCTTTGGATTTGTTGACCTCTTATTAAAACTGAGCTAAAACCTGAAACATATAAAAGATGCTACTTGAGGTTTGACTTGTTTTGTGGTTTGTTTTTTTTTTTATCTTTGTATATTTTAGGTATTGCTGTCAAGTTTGGCAGATTTACCCAGAAGGAAAACAATCAAATCCGGAAAAATGTTGAAGAATTCTTATCCATCAGTGGGTTAGACAGTGCTGAGAAACTCCTGTTCACTTCCAGGTATCCAGAAGATAAAGAAACAATCAATCGCCTCAAGGCAGAGCATGAGTTCTGTGTGAAAATCTGTGAGTATTTAAGTTCCTTCTCAAGCAGCTGAATGTTCCATTCCACAGCCTGGTGACACCAGGATGTATTTTTTAAACTGATTTTTATTAAAAAGCACTGATATTGCTGAATTCGGTCAAAAAAGGAGCATGCTGGTGAGATGATGATGTTGTTGATAGTCCTCACAGTATTATGTACGTGAGGAAGAGTTTAGAGATAAAATATCAAGACCAGGAACACTTAAAGGGTTTTAAACTTGTTTTTGGGCTTTATGGCTTCAGGTGCTTTACTTGCTGGGCAAGAATCTGTTGTTGGCAGCACAGTCATGAAAATGTGTGGTGGTGGGTTTTGATTTTTTGTTTTGGCTTTGTTTGTTTTTCAAAGTGGCCTCACCACTGTGAGAAATGTTTCTTAATAATGATCCTTTCCCTTCTAGCTGAGGGCATACCCCGACCCTGGAGGCTGATATATTACAGAGCGAGGAAGATGTTTGACCCCAATAATTATAAAGGAAAGTAAGTGAATAATTTAAGGGTTTCTGAATGCTCGTATCTGTATCTGTTGGTTATTTGTGCATTAGCAATTTATGTAAATGAAGATCGTCTCCTGTTTATGCCAGTTGCTGTGACTTAATGGAGGTTACAGCTCTTTTTTAAAAGATTGAAATGGTTTGAATTTACAGCTGTGTCCATTTCCTCAACCAGGTACACTGAGGAAGAAAAAGAACAATTAAAGAAGTATCAGGCTATGCATGGCAATGACTGGAAGAAGATTTCTGAGTTGATGTCCCGTTCTAACCTCTCAGTTGCTATGAAATTCTCTGAAATCAAGTCAGGTATGTAATTTTAAGAAAAGCCATTAATTCTCTGTAATGCAATTTGAGAAGCTGTATTAGAACTGTATGTTTTATGTACCCTGCACATCTTTAGGGATGAGGCTGAACCCTCAAGTCTGGTATGGAGAAGAGTTTTTAGGAGGTGTGTTAAGAAGCTGGTCTGCAAATAATAATAATGCAAAATGAAACACTTGCTCTTTTGCCTTTTTCCCCTAATCCTTTATGATAAATTACGCCTCAATCTGGTGTTCTTTAAATCTTAGCTGTTAACTATGGTCCTTGGACAAAGGAAGAGATCCAGAAGTTAAAGCATGCAGTGAAGGAAGTGATAAGGAAAAGAGTGGAACGTGGAAGATCTCCTTCCTCACTGGAACAGCCAGACAGGGATCTCTGGGTTGACCGTGAGAAACTGTGCCAGCAACTACCATGGACTGAGATTGAAACCAAAGTGGGGAGTCGATACTGGAGACAGTGTAAACAGAAATGGTAAGGGTTTATACTCACCTGAGAGAATCAGATGTGTTCTGGGGAGTATTTCTGTGTTTTGTGCTGTCATGATCATTTGGTAGGACATGTAATAGATTGTAGACTGCAGAATGTTGCAAATGTGTCTGAGACAAATAACTCTTTGCCAGCTGGTGTAAGTTTTCTTTTTGCTGTGATAGCAAAGCCTGATTTCTGCCTCTCTGTCACAGCAGTAGCATCTGGATGCTTGGAATGATAGAAACCTGTTTTTGTGTGTTTTCAAAGGAATTCAATTCTGGTAAAGAAGATGTACAAAGGGCAGCAGTTACATGTGTGGATCAAGAGATTACAGAACAAGATCACTCTTATTAAAAGGTACAGTTCAGAGGCACTGGGATGTTGGTTCTGAGTTGGTTTATAAAAGCTTGGAGGGGGAGAACAGCCTGCTTGCAGCTCAATATGTGTTTTGCAACCATTTTTACTCTGGGCTAAATGTCCTGTGCCTTCTGACTTGGGGGAGCTGGGGACACAGAATTCTGTCTTGAATTCTGCCTGCAAACTGTTCCTGTCTTGCCTTCACAGGCTGTATGAAATGAAAGTGGAGGATGCCAATGAAGTAAACTGGGAAGAAGTTGGTGATGCTATTGGGTAAACCTTTCCCCCCCCTCTTTTTATGGGTAGAAAGGGTAGTTGAAGCAGATGAATCAAAGTTCTTAGAGCTCTGTAACCACAGCATATGTTCAGTTTGACAACATACATGTATATCCTGGCATATCACTGAGCAGGAAACCATCCCTACAGGATCTGAAACTTGCTTTTAACCACATCAGGAAACTCTTAGCATTCCAAATATTATGTTATGTATCTGTGCTTCCAGGTGTTAATCAACAAATGGGAAAAAAGGATGATTTTAGGATTGTGTAATACAATATCACAGTTGTCTTCCAGATAAAGGAGTGTTGAATATGAAATTACCAGTCCTGTGAATGCTGAACTTCCCCTTTTTCCCCCATACTTTCATTTAATGTGTGTGATGGCACCGTGCAGGTTCTTACCTTCAAGGGGAATTGCTGTCTTGAAAACCTGTTTTAATTACAATTTGAATTCCATCCTTTCTACCTAAAGATATTTTTTAACTGGCATCACTCTCATGAATGGGTAACTCAGTAACAACCAAGCTTTGTGATAGTTCCTTGCACCACTGATTCTTTGACCTCTTCTCTTTGCAGAGATGTCCCTACAGCCTATGTTCAATTACAGTTTTATAAGCTTAAAGTCTCCTTTGTCCCTTTTTGGCAAAAAAAGACTTTTCCTGGTCAGTATCCCAGCTGTTTGTATTTACATACATTCCTAGATGTCTGTCCCCTACTTGGCTAAAATCTTGGGCTTTATGCTTATTTTACTGAATGTTTGGTTTTTTGCTTTGTAATTTTCAATGTCATCTTCGTGCAGTGCATGTGAACCTCTTCTTTTTAATGCCTTGGCTCTAAAAGTTTTCTGACTGTGCATTTTAACTTATCCTTGCATGTTTGTATGTAGTGGTGTCCCTGCAGCCACTGTGATCAGAACAATTAAGACATTTTGTGCATTTAACACAATGTTATTTCTGTCTGTGAGATCCTGTTCCCTTATAGATCCAATTAAAACTATTTTTTTCCCCCTTGTTTTCTTTTTTTTTTTGTCCCCTAGAAATTATCGATTTTCTGTTTCAATACAAGCTCCCAGAATTAGAAGAAAAGCTAAGAAAAAAGGACCTTAGTTCTGATGATCTATCAGCCAGTCAGGAGAAAAAGGCTTTCCGATTCAGTGACATTTTTGACTCCAGTGAAGAGAGTGATTAAATGGGACTGTCCTAAAAGCAACTCCTAATTTGCATTTTTAACTGCAAATGGATCTGGTTGAGAGTGGGTGCAGCTCAACAACTGCAGGTACACAGGCTGTGGAGTGATGGGAAAAGTCAAGATGGGCACATCTGATTTTCTTCTTTCATGTTGAAGACTGAATTCAGTAGAGCTTTTGTGCTACTTTTTATTACTTTCATTTAGTTCTGGGTTTAGAAACGTTTTTAAATGTCTCAACATACGATTCTTTTTACTGATTTGTTTCCTGTGAAGTTAAAAACTGCTGTTTTCTCTTGATGAATAAACTTGGTTTTCAGAACTTTATTTTTTTAAAATTATTTAAAATCCATGTAATTGGAAAAAGACTTTCAATTTGGTTTTAAATCTCTGTAATAACCATATCTTAAGACATCTGTGTTGATGGAAACAGCACAACTTTTGAGTTTTTTTTTTAACAGGTATATCTTGTCCTTAAAAGCACCTGATTTTATTTTTGATGTAGATTTACACTTTTCTCAACCCTCCTAGAGAGAAAGGAAATTTGTCCATTTCTGTTCACAAATTGTAATGTCATTTCATGAGAAAACCAAAACAATGCATTTGAAATGTTTTTGTTCATGTTTGGAATATAGAGACAAAACAGACAGTGTGAATATATGTATATATATGTGCATACACATACTTTTATTGTGTCAAGGAGAATTTCTACATTTTAATAAGAAAACTGAGCAATAAGATGGAGGTTTTACTCATGGCTTTGTATGATATTTTTATCTCTCTGCCCAATGTGATTATCTGTAAATGGACTGCAAGAAAAACAGTCCAAACCCCAAATATCCTACTGTGTAAAATGTTTGTATGGCTTGTTTATATTTCCCATATGCTGTTTTTTAGAAAGCAATGCAAGAAGACTCAGGCTCTGCTTTTTGAGGGTCATTTTGATAAGTTCTTTAAAAACTGTTACTGAAAATCCAGAACTTTGAACGGCTTGAAATAAAGGCCTTGTTTGAGGGTCTGGAATGTGATTTGTAGCAAAGGATTTTAAAGGAGAACTTGCCATATTTAACTGTGTGTGGCTTTAGTCTCTCTCAAGATAGAAAATGGGGATTTCTGGGGGACAGGCACGATCAGCCACTGTTACGAGGGTAAGTTTTCCAGCCAAGACATGAAGTGGGGCAGAGGGGAAGAAAACATACACCAGTCCTTCTTTTGCTTTATGGGTCTGAAGGTTAAGAGCTGAAAAACTTGGACTTTTATATCTAAAAAGTTTGTGTTTCTCAAGGATCATGGAGATATCTGAATTGTCTGCAGGCTGGAGCACAAACAATTGCCTGGTTGTAGAGTAGATCTCACAGAAATAAACTTCTGCCTCCATAATGAGATTTATTTTTATTCTTTGCTTTAAAGGAAAACTGTTGTGGATGAGTGGAATGCACCTCACTCAAAAAAGAGAAGCAGCAATATGTTTTACTGAGGTGAATTCAGTGGAATTCAAAGTTGTAACAGTGGTTTATCAAAATTCAGGAAGTTTGATGGCAAAGTTCACCTTATTCTTTACTGCATGGAAGAGACATACAGAAGAAAATTGAGTTATAATCAAATTAGAATGATTCACAAAGAGTCTGGAGACACAAAGGGTAAGAAAGACCCTCCTGTTGAGTCACGAGGTTCAGAGTGGACTCCTTTGAGGGGGTCTCAGAGAGGAGTCTGGGTGCAGCTGGATCCAGGCTTAGTCCCACCCAGGGTCAGTGATTTATATATATAAAAATTATAGTTAATACTGAGTAGCCCCATGGATTAGTAATGTTTCTTTAGTCCCAAGCCCGTGGCTGTCACTCACTTAACCAAGGATCTCTCAGAGTAAGGGATCTCCCATCTTTGGGCGATGAAGGATGTCAGGCAAGGAATCTCCAACCTTGAGAGGTTTCCCTGCTCCAGGGGAGTCACCCACCCACCCTCCATTCCAGCTGCACTTCAGTCTCATTAGGGGGAGATAGCTGTCAGTAGAGACAACATAGCTGTCTTTGTTTTAGCTCTGCTATCTCATTCTCTGCTGTCATTATCTTGCATGTTTGGGCTTCAAAACCACCTTCCAAAATATTTTTCTGAGGTACTTTCACTCCCTTGGCTGTGAGCCAGGAGCATTCCAGCTCACAGGGTCACTGCAGGGCACGAGGCCTGTTGCTGCATCACAGAAATTCCTAAAAAAAGACTCCCTGATAGTTGTTAAAAGCAGTTTTTCTGCAGTATGTGAGTCAGGGCAGGAACTGTAAACCTGAAGCCATCACCGCACTGACTGCTTTGGGAAAACACCTGAGAAAAGAGTGTGTGGCCCTGGGAGTGGAGTAAGGAAACTCCTTACCTGCCTCTCCTTGGGTGAACTGGGTGTAATCCATTTGCAGGAGGAGGGTAGTTGTTGATGGCTTCCCAGGTGCTGAATAATGGCACGAGGAGGCAGCTTTTCCCTTTGCCACCCTCTTACCCAGGCCCATGGGAACACAGACAAAGGAAGGCAGTTGTTTCACGTGGATATTTAAATATTACTGCTAACAGAAAACTGCAGAGGTTTTAAAAAAAACACCAAACAGACTTCACAGAAGGCTGAGGGGAAATAACACTGACAAAGCTTTGTGTATCAGGCTGCATTATAAATAAGAGCATGACAGATCCTTCAAGTGTAGAAAGCACTTGAAAAAGCACCTAAAAACTTGGGTGTTTCAAGCAGATGTGTCTCTTCAAGCATTTTCCTGACGTGTTCATGGCCTGAGTGGCGTTACAGCAGAAAACTCAGCTGTGTGGTGTTATCAAAGGCAGAGACAGACGAGTTCCAAGGGTTGTGTTTGCAGCAGAGACACACTTCAAAGCTGAGGAGTGTTACGGTGGCAGCAGCTGCAGATCAAACAGGGACTTGCCTTTTTTCACCCCCTGCACCTGTAAGGCCTTAAACAAGGATCACACAATCATCACGGAATATGCTGAGTTGGGAGGGACCCACAAAGATCACCGAGTCTGAGAGAGAGCTGTTAAATATTGTACACTGAAAAGCTGCTGAATCCTGTATATTCCCAATTAAGCTTGGATTTATTAGTATGGATGTTTTTTTCTTTTAAAGTTTTAATTTTTAAGATGTTAATAAACTAGCACTTAATAGAATATAGTTAATAAAGAACTAATACAGAATTATTTTAAGCTGAAGTCATGTATACTTCTAATGCGATAACCTTGCATTTTTGGTTAACTTGCTGAGAATTGTCTTAGTTTTAGATAAGGGACATAGCTTTTGCGACTGGGAAAAAAACCATAACTTTTGCAAGTAAATAGGACATATCTCTTCAAACGGACAAGTAACCAATCAGCATTTGACATTCAAGGTTGGGAAGTAATTCATCCAAGACAAAAAAGCTACATCATACAAAGGATTTTTATGGACTGGAAACCAAAGATTTATATAGCGAGGAGGCGTAGAAAGGCGGGATTTAACATTAATGTGTAAAGACCTTAGAAAATATAAGGTTTTTGCTTTTGTAGTTTTCCTTGGAGGCATTTATGGAGGGCTATCCCCAATGCTTCTCCAGCGCTGTCAATAAAAAGGAATGCTGCTCAACACTGATCAACTCCGGTGTTGAGTCAGTTTCTTTAAATCCAAACAAGAATCACAGAATCTGCTGAGTTGGAAGGGACCCACAAGGATCATCGAGTGCATGTCCTGGCCCTGCACAGGACCACCCCCAGGGAGTTCATGGAAGGAGGGTGATCCCCGTCTGCTGTCTCAGAGCCCCCCAGGCTGTGGGGTGGTGTCACCCCTGTGACCCGGAGGGTCAGGGACACTCCTCGAGCTCGGTGGCTTCATCCCGCAGCCCCAGGAGGAGCCAGGCCTGAGGAAGGACCAGCCCTTTTCCCGCCTGACGTGGGATGTGCACGAGGGGCATCCACGAGCGGCTTCCATCGCACCGGGAACCCCCGCGCCCCCAGGGGCATCCCTTCGGGCCGCTGGAGCCGGTCGCGCGTTCGGGGTGGGATTTTACTACTCCAGTCCTTATTTAACTCCACCCTGGAGGGCTCCGGCGCTGCTCGGACCCTCCTTCCCCGCCCTGCCCGCCCCTCAGCACCCCCCTCCGCCTTCGCTGGCCCTTTAAGGCCCTTCCCGCCCGCCCGCTTCCGACTGCGCCCGGAAACGTGTGGGGCGCGGCGGCCTCGGGGCGGCACCGCCGGCAGCGGGGGAGCGGCGTGAGGTGAGGGCAGAGCGGGGCGGAGAGGAGCGGGAGCGGCGGGGCCGGCCGCCCGGAGCCGCCGCCGCGCAGCCCGCGCTCCCCGCGGCGCGCCCCGGGCGCGGGGCCCTCAGGCCGCCTCAGCGCGGCGGGCCCGCCCCGCTTGGCGGGCAGGGGCGGCGGGGCCCGGGGAGCGGAGCGGTTGGGGGGCGCACGGGGCGCTGCGGGGGTTGGAGGCGGGATTGGGGTTGGGGTTGGGGTTGCTCCAACCGCGAAACCGAAAGGGCTTGCGGGGGCCGGGGCTCCTCAGCCGGTGCGGGCCGTCGGTGGCGGCGTTGCGGGGGAAGGCGCCGCTCGCAGCCCAGGTTCGTGTGCGTCCTTTGAAGCGGTTTCCTTGCTTAACGTGCAGAGATAAATGTTTACATCTTCCCTGGGCCAAGCGGGTGTTGTCGTAACCCCCGCCCCAGCTGGAAGGACGGAAGGGATTCGGTTGCAGAGCGTTCTTAACGCTTCGTGGGGTCCGTTCAATAGAACCTGTGTTGTATTAAATACCAGAGCAATTCTGAAACTGTTTGCGGTGATTTACTGCCCGCGAGGAGGTTGGAGCAAAGTGGGGGTCGGCCTGTTCTCCCCCGCAGTGAGTGACAGGGGAGGTAACACAGCCTCCAGCCGTGCCAGAGGATGCTCGGGTTGGACATCAGGAAGAATTTGTTCAAGAAGGGGCTGTTAAACATTGGAAGGGGCTGCCCGGAGAGGTGGTGGAGTTGCCATCCTTGGAGTTGTTTGGGAAACAATTGGAGGTGGTACTTATTGCTCTGGTTTTACAAGGTGGTGATCAGTTACAGTTTGGACCCGAAGGTCTCAGAGGTCTTTTCTGATTGATTCTATGATTCAGTGGTATGATTTCTGTTTTGCTGCTGTAGATCCTTGAAATACCGCCGGGACTCGGTCGCCAGGGGATGGATTGCTGAGGACTCTGCTCTGCTGTGCTGCTCTCAGGGCATGGATGGCTGAAGGGCTCAGCCGCCTTTCCTGCCTGCAGGGCAGTGCAGTTCTCCTTCCCACCATGTGACTGGCACACCTGCACAGCAGAGAGCTTCCCTTTCCAAAGGTAAAGGCCACGGAGGTAATTGTTGGGGTTTTCCCAATATGAGGGCTATGGTTTGGCTTTATCTGGCTTTCTTTGTTACACTGAAAAAAGGAGGCAGTTACTATCTTTCTTTTTATACAATTAGTTCAAGTGTTTGTGCTTTTTCAGCCTTCCAGTACCTGAAAGGGCCTACAATGAAGCTGGAGAGGGACTCTCCATCAGGAACTGTAGTGATAGAACCAGGGGGAATGGGTTCACACTGTCAGAGGGCAGGGTTGGAGGAGATATTGGGAAGAAATTGTTCCCTGTGAGGGTGGGGAGGCCCTGGCACAGGTTGCCCGGAGAAGCTGTGGCTGCCCCATCCCTGGAAGTGTCCAAGGCCAGGTTGGACGGGGCTTGGAGCAACCTGGGCTGGTGGAAGGTGTCCCTGCCCATGGTAGAGGGTGAAATGAGATGGTCTTTAAGGTCTCTTCCAACACAAACCATTCTGTGATTCCAGTGTTCTGCTGAATTTTTCAGACCAGCAGGGTCTGAGATGACTCTGCTGCTGCTTAGTGAAGAACTTCTGTTTTTAGAGGAAGCAATCTGTGGTGAGAATTCTATCACACGTTGTAGCTCTTAACAGTAATGAAGACAGCAAAGTTCTCCCTAAATATCCTCTGCTTGTGACAACAGGGATTTGTTGACCTATAAATTTTAGCAGGAGATTAAGGAAAAAAGCTAATTAAATTCTGTGCTGCTAGACCTCGATCCTGCAGTCACCTGTAAATTAATATAAAGAACTTTAGCATTGTAGTTCTGGAAATTGCGTTATTTGTGGGTGAGGAGATTTTTTGTGTGTGTGTGTGAAAAATGAATTTTCACTCATTATTTCACAGTTTGCGAATTCGACTTCTCTTTGGTGCTTCACACTTACTGTTTGCCATTCCCCAGGCATTTCTCTGTGATGATGTTCCTTTAATGCTTTAATCTGTTTAACTGCCTGCACCTGTAGATATAAGAGCACCTGCATCCACTCTGCTAGCGAGCCCCAGAAATCCTGAAGCTCATCACACCTGAAAAGTAGCTGCTGTTGTGAGCTGCTGGGAAACATTTTGCCTCTTCCAGGCCTTGGACTTTGTTAATTCCTCATTTTTCCCACCCCTCCAGAATGAGCACATGCCGATGGTGCACCCCCAGTGGCCCTGACACCACCGAGTTCCTGAAGCACTATGCCACTGAACAGCTGTCCCAGGAAGAGTTTGAGGGATCCAACGATGATCTCAGTTACTGCCTGGAGTGTGTGGTTGAATACCACAAGGCAAGGCAAGAATGCCCAAGGTTGCATAAGGTAATTAAGGGATTAATTAAGAGGGTTCTGCATGTGGCAGCCTCAGTGTAGGGGGAGTTTTGCACCGGGGTTGTGTTTTACTGTTTTTTGGGAACAGGGTGTGTTGATTCTCAGCTGTGCTCTTTTCACGTGGAGCTGTAAACAGCTGATTGCTAAGTGAAGACCCTCTTGTTTTGCATATATTCAAATTAGCAAGAACTAAAACAGTAGTGGGAAGTTGCTGACTAGACAGTATAGCTTGGACTTTATTCATCTGTGGTACTTTGTCATGTGAAACAAAGAACATCTGCCAGACTTAACATTTCTGCAATGGTTTTTTTTTTCCTTTCCTTTTTTTGTTTACTTTCACTTCTCGCTTGTAGTTTTCTACTCTGTTTGAATTTCAGAGGTCAGGCCTTGCAAGTCTGTGAGACCGTGCAATTAAAAGCAATCTGAAAAGTTTGAAACCCCTTAATTTTTTATTAGAACTATTTTGCAATTCTCCCTCACTAGTATCCAGTATCCATGTAGAGTGAGCAAATCCCTACAAATATCCAGGAAGTCAGTTGGTCTGTTTGCATTGTTTATGTTCTTTTCCTTCTGTTAGTTGTAAAATCCATGAGAGGGCAACATGACAAAATTGCTTTTCCCATCTTCCTAAATGTGATATTTTTCTGTACCGTGTCCTTCTGTGTATTCTGTGTTCTGGCCAGTGGCCTGAAATAATCACTGCAGTACGAATGTTTAGCAGAATTATAAAATTGCTCCTGGTTTGAAGGCTGCTCTTTTTAAAAAATGCTAACCTGGAGTGAGAGTCTTGTGGTTTGCACAGTTGAATTCCGTGCCAAAGCTTTAGGGTTTTGTGCCATGCTTAGAAAGAAGTTTTTCAAAATGAAATCTGAAATTTTGGAAGTTCAGTTAAAGTGTCTACATGTGATAATAAATGCCCTTAAATCACCTCCTTCACAAATGGACTTTGATTAGTTGTTTTTCCCCCCTGTGAACAGGACCTGTGGGACTTGGAAACGGCCCGTCTTGTTGCCCACATGGAGAAATCCATGCAGGAAGAAAGCGGGGAAGAGGATGAGTTGTTTCTAGTGGATGAGAATGGAGAGACTCGGCTGTCTGGTTACGTGGGCCCTGATTTTGAGAATAACCTGCGAGTGCCCCTTCTAGAAATCCTGAAGTATCCCTATTTGCTGCTGCATGAGAGAGTCAGTGAGTATCTGACCATACACCTGTGGAGGGAATGGTGTTGTTTCCAATGAAGAAGGTGAAAATAGCAAATAGTAGTTAAGCCAAAATATCAGTGTGCATGTATATATCGTCTTTGTTTATTTTGACACTAAATAGTTTTTGTGGGGTTTTTTTGTGAGCCTACAGATTAGTCCTTACTACAACTGTCTTACCCTTTTAGGTGAGCTGTGTGTGGAAGTGCTCTGTAGGATGGAACTCGGCCACGACTCCTTTCAGGTCTTTGAAAAATACCCAGGAATTTATCTCTTTTTGGTGCACCCCAATGAGGTGGTAAGTTCCTCTTTTTTTTTCTGCTGAACTCCAGTGAATTCTGGTTTCATGCAGCATGTTAATACTGAGTGCTGTATAGTGAGCCTGGTCCTAAGGTTATTTTGGAGAAAGACTGATTTTTAATTATTCTATTAGTAAAAATATGCCTTTTTCCCGTTTGTAGTAACAGTGGTAATCTTACAGAATTGTGGTTTTTATTTGTTGTCTTTATTAATGCATCCCTTTTTATTTCAATCCGTAGATTCGCCGCTGGGCCATCCTAACAGCAAGGAATTTAGGGAAGGTTGACAGGGATGATTACTATGACTTAGAGGAAGTGCTGACTTGTTTGTTCAAAGTTATTGAGCTGGGGCTTTTTGAGAATCCAGATATTTACAGCTCTTCAATGTATGAGAAGGGTAAACTCATCCTTCTGCCAGCGCACTTGTATGATACAACCAACTACAAGAACTACTGGCTGGGTGAGTATTTATGCTCAGAAACGAATCTGTGGAGTCTCTCACGTTCGTAAGCACTTGTTTCAAGTCAGAGCTCTACAGTTTCATAGGTGCTGTGTCAAAGGGAGAATTGAATGTTGCACAGCTGCAGGAGTGAGGTTGTGTTTGATTAGTTTCATATTCTGCTCGTCTCTTTTCTCACATGTTTCACTGGTAATGGCATTTGGAAAACGATCCTGGATTTGGTGAAAATCTGAACAAATTCTTGCCAATGTGCAGACAGGTTGCTTCCTTTTTCCCTTTCTTCTCTAGGGATTTGCATGTTGCTGTCAGTGCTGGAAGAACAAGCTATGGACTCCTTGTTGCTGGGCCCAGACAAACAGAACGATTTCATGCAGTCCATACTTCACACTATGGAGAAAGAAGCAGCTGGTAACTAATTTTGATACTTAAAGACAGTTCATAGCCTATTTCTCACCTTTATCAAACTTTCTTGCTTAATTAAGTTCTTACTAGTGTAATGATGAGGTGATTTTAACTGAGGCTTATGTATCTTCTGGAAGGTGCACAATATTTGGGCACTAGTGACAAATGCTGAAGAATGACATTCAGAGTCTGAAGTGGAGGAGGGATGGCAGTGCTTTACCTGAGATTGCTTTAGGGCAGATTTGAGAGGACAAATCTATAATTTCTCTCATTATTTCATGCACAGGCTGCATGTGCATCCAGAACGCACGTTTCATTGTGGCATGAAGTTAGAATTTTGAGTCCTAAAGTAAAGAACACTTCTGAATTGCTGCAGCTTGCCTTAAAATTGGACTCTTCCATCTGTCTATTTAAGGGCCCCCCTTTTGCAG
>JAYRBT010000038.1:4308931-4337729 GCA_036023395.1 Myiotriccus ornatus
GAACACTTCTGAATTGCTGCAGCTTGCCTTAAAATTGGACTCTTCCATCTGTCTATTTAAGGGCCCCCCTTTTGCAGCTGAAAATTTAGATTTATAATTTAGATTAGCAGCCCTTGGGTAGATCTTGTAGGTTGTGTGCCTGGCATAGTCTGGGAGTGGCACATGAGCTCAAGACCAGAACTGCCTCTTAAATTACTAGATCTCTATAGACTCAGTGTGTTAATCAAGAATATATTACATGAAGGAGGAAGAACACACTAGAAGGAAAACCAATTGCTTCTGGTATAAATGCAAAGTATAAATTGTCATAGCTGTGTAAGTTGTGCCACCTCTTAGCACAGCCTAGCAAAAATCAGTGTGAAAGAATCCATTTCATGGAGTTGAGAAATATTAGTATTATTTAATATTAACAGTGGGCATCCAGGCTCCTGTTGATTTAAGGCTGCCTAAGGAGCAGTGTCTCTGTACACATCAGTGAGCTTGACTTTGTTTCCATCCTTTCTCCAGATTAAAAAGTATAGTTGCAACTTACCGGAATACTTCTTTTTACGTTGATATTTAAGAAAAATCAATGAAAACCAACTACTTTTTAACTTCAGCTTAGTCTGAGAATGTCCAGGACTTGCATTTCAACTGTCCCCACTGTTGCTGTTGTATTTCAGGTGATTCCACTGACCCCTTCTGGCCTGCCCTGCATTGTTTCATGGTTATTTTGGATCAGCTCGGATCTAAAGTTTGGGGCCAGCTCATTGATCCTGTCCAAGCCTTTCAAACCATTATCAACAGTGAGAGCTACAAAAACGAAATTAAAAATATACGCAATAGCTTTATGAGGTCAGTGTTGTTAAGAGGGTGGAACAGTTGTATGAATTTAATACCTGGTTAGAGGAGAACTTGATGTTGGATTTCTTGTCAGTGCTGCTGTAACTTGTGTTGGGGGGAGGGAAATGGCAAGTAAAAAAAAAAGTTTCCTACTTCAATCAATGAAAAGTTGAAGTAGGTCCCCTAAAATTGTGAGGTACTTTCAGTAAATACGTGCTCGCTACTTCTTGGTAAGTCTGATACCTGTTATACTTGTTGGGATTTTTTTTCTGTGTTTGTTTTTAGGACAAAACCTGAACCAGAGTCAGACCACGGTGATGACATGATTACTTGCAGTCAGATTGTGTACAATTACAACACAGAAAAGCCTCAAAAGGTATTAAACTGTTATTTTTATTTTCCTATTCTTTGAACTGTGGTCATTTTTTTCTTGTTGCAAAGTAGAGTAAACATTAGTGAATGTGCTCTTCTCTTGGTGTGTTGTATTTATGAAGTGTCTTTTTAAAGGCTTTAAATATGTATTTGATTACCTGAGGTTAAATTATGTCAGCATAACATTGGAGAGTTCACAATGATTTTTAAAGGAACTGCTACTTCACACTGACTTCATAGGTTATGTTTTAGGAAAATAGTTCCTTGTACACGTGTTTGATCTTTATTTTTTGCATTTTTTTAAAATTTAAGTTTTGCAGCATGTGAGGGCATTGCGGGGTTTTCATGCGAGCACGGACGACTCAGCACACCAATATGATGATCAGAGAACACCGGTTATTTGAATCAAGCAGCATTCTTTTATCCAGCTTTTTAATAATACTTTTCTATTAGCTCTATTTCTTTCACATTCTTTTATGTCCTTTCCCACTCTGATAGCTGGTACTGGGATCTTGTTTTGGGTATCTAGTTTTGCTGCTGTTTCTCTTGGTAGATCTTTCACATCCTCGTACCATCAGAAGGCCATCAGAACAACAAATCATGTCTTCCAAGTTGCCACATAAGGTTATGTTCTGACATCTGCAGCATATCCTCTATGTTAGTACTATAAATCCCTGTAGGATAGAAGAGGTGTTAACACTTAGTGACGATGTATTTGAAAGGCAGTAACTTATGGCTTGGAAAAGAGCTGTGCAGATCAGTGAGGGTGATGTGTGGTGGCTTTGTTTTCCAGGACTCTGGCTGGAAGGCTGCCATCTGCCCAGAGTACTGCCCCAACATGTATGAAGATATGCAAACACTGGCTAATGTGCTTCAGTCCAACATCGGCAAAGACACGCGTGTCCATCCCAGCACTTTCCTCTGGTTCATCCCTTTTGTCCAGTCGCTCATGGATCTCAAGGAACTGGGTGTGGCCTACATAGTAGAGGTCATCCACTACCTCTGCTCGGAAATCAAAGATATTCTCATTGAAAACCTCCAGCAGTGTGACAAAATCTCGGAGTTTTTCCTCCTCATCTTGGTGTGCATCATTGAACTCCACAGGAATAAAAAATGCCTGCATTTGCTGTGGATCAGCTCCCAGGAGTGGGTGGAAGCAGTGGTGAGATGTGCCACTCTTCCAGCCAGGGTGTTCACGTGGCGCACGGACAAAACGTCCGGGCCCTGCGGGAAAGGCTCGTCCGCGGGATCTTTCCAGGCCTCCAACTCGGTGCAGCACGCCTGTGTGCAGCTCATACGGAGCCTCCTCAAGGAGGGCTACCAGATCGGGCAGCAGGCCCTCTGCAAGAGGTACCTGGACAAGCTCAACCTCCTCCTGCGAGGAAATCTCTCCATGGGTTGGCAGCTGAACATCCAGGAGACCCAGGAATTACAGACGTGCTTGAAGCAAGTTTTAAGGAGTATAAAGGGCAGGGCGCTGAGTGCCTCTGTGGCCAGAGGGAGCAGCTCAAACTCTACAGCTTTGCCAGCTGCTTCTGTAAAGCAGGAGAGGAACGTGGGCAGTGATGGATTCAGGACGAGTGCACATGAGAGAGGTGACCTTTATTCTCCACCTGTCATATCAAAGGAAAGTGGAGATTGTCAAGGGAACCTTTTCCCTAGAAGAAAAAATGTCTGGGAAGAGGAATCTAGAGATGCACCTAAAAGTTCAGCATCGTGGACATCCACAGGAGGCCTCTTGATGGATGTTAAAAAGGAACCCGATGACTCGGCAGCTCAGGAATTTATCTTCCCACAGAACTCTTTGGCAGCAAAACTACGTAGAAAAGTTCAGGAAAATAGGAATGATGACTTTGTGGCAGGGAAATGCAATATGGATAATCAGGGCTTTAAGTCAAATGCCCAGCATTCTGATTTCGGAAGGGGCAGAGAGCTGGAAGTCAAAGAGGAAGCAGGACCCTCAACAGCAGGTTATCTGTCTGCTCAAACTCATCTTGGTTCTTCATCTTCAAGGAATTGCAGAAGTGTGCAGGAGACAAGTGTAAACAGCATGTTTCAATCCAGAGTCCCCACTAAACAGGGATCAAAAGAAACATCACTGGATTGCTCTAACTGCCCTAAAAATGGACCTGGCATGCGAGAGAAGGAAGATAACAGTATTAACACTGACATGCCAAGTTCAGACTGGGACCAGCCTAATTTAAATGACCTGGCTGAGTATGACTGTAAACATCAAATTTCAGACACCTTTTGTACTACTAAAGTTTCAGCAAATGGCTGTTTTCCATCTAGGTCTGAAAACAAGAGGGATGTGTCCAACCCTGCTCTTCAGATCAGGCCACTGTCAGTGAAGCATGAATCAAGTGACAGGTTGTTTAAGTTTTCAGAATATTTCAAGAGGGAAAACAGTTCAGAGGGGAAAGAAGAGGATTTTGGGAAGATGTTTTCTGAAGATGATACTTTATCAGACTCCCAGGTTGATAGAGAACTAAGTAAATTATCTTTAGCTGCTTATGCCAAAAGTGTCAATTTTCCCTTGGAGTCAGGCCAGGAAAGCTCAGTGTACCAGAATCTAAGTGATATTAGGAGGAAAGTGAAAGGTGCTGTAAGATCTTCCAATGAAGGCCAAGGTACCAGGTCTCTCTGTGATGGAGGTTGCCCTGACAATCAAGTCATTATAATTTCAGACTCTTCTGATGAAGAAAAAGGTGTGGATGACAAGGAGGAAGCAAAAACCAAGGATGAAAATGCTTGTCCTGCAAAGCTGCCTTCAATTTCCAACAGCATTTCTGATACTGATATCAAAATGGAATCAGAATCTCCAAGGCCTCCCTTGTCAATGGATGACTGTGATTCTCAGTTCTTTGAGTTTGAAACGGATGCTGAGGTGTTTTCAGCTTGGCAAGATACTCAAGCCTACGCTACAGAAGCAACTCAGGAGTATAAACAAGGTGATGTTTCAACAGCAGTTGGCAGTAGTTCAGATGACTTCCTGAACAGTAGCATAAATGAGTGGGGTTATGATCTGGATTACCTCAGTGATGATACTATGGAAGAAACAGCAAGCTCGGTAGAAAAGCAGATAGAAGACATTTCTCATCAGAAAGAAGCTGATGATAAAAAAGAGGTAACTAACTTGATGTTGCAGGAATCTGTTAGTAAGGAAGACGCACAAGGGCAGCTGGAGAAACTTGCAGATAAAGGTGTTGCTGCTGAAGGCTTCGCCCTGGGCTCACCATTGCCTGAACCCAGAGCATCTACATCTACCACCTCACTGGCTTCAAAGCTGGCCTGGAAGAAAAACACCGCGAGCCCCCCGAAGGCCGCGGCAAAACCTAAATTAGCCATAGCTGCCCAGAGGAGCCCCAAAAACCCCGGCGTCACAACAGCCCAGCCCAAAAAACCCCTCCCTTCAAGCACCTCGGAACGCCCCGAGCCCGGCAGGTCGATGCCTGCCGTGGTGCCTCCGAGGAGAGCCCGGCAGCGTCCTGCTCCCACCTCGACCGCGGAGAAGCTCGGGCTGAAGAAGGGCCCCCGCAGAGCCTTCGAGCTGTCGCAGCCGTCGCGGGAGAGCGTGGCGCAGCTGCGCAGCCACGGCAAGGCTGCGGGCAGGGTGGGGGCCTCGCACAGGCTGCGGACCAAGCTCATCGACGCTCAGAGCCTGTCCGTGAAGCGCAATAAGAAGCTGCTGGCCTGCCAAGACCGCCAGTTCTTCAGGCAGATGAGGCCCAAGAGAAGTGCCAGGGGGAGAAGTCCCGCGGGGAGCTCTGAGAGCAGGGACAGAAGAGGCGTCAGGGGGTGCCTGAAGCCCGTGGAACAAAAGGCTCCAAGTTTTGAGCTGGCGTCTGGTGAAAATCAAAGAGAGGAAACTGCTGGTCTGTCTGCCAGCGAGAGAAAATTTGGAAACCTGTCTGGGGAAGGGGGGACGTGTGCCTCTAAAATATCTGGCTCTTCAGACTGGAACAGAAAATGGGAGGATAGCAGTGGGATGGCTCCTGTCCCTATGGATTCAAGTCTCTCTTCCACTGCACTTGAAGATGAGGAATCTGCAGGAAAAAGTTGCACTGTCCTGCCTGAGAGCGAGGTGAAAACTTCAAAACCAAGTGGGTGTAAATCATATGAAAGCAATGAAGACGATGATGATGATAATCTGTTTTTAACTCAGTTAGATCCCGTGGACATGGAATTATGTTCTCAGGAGGAAAGTTTTGAAGATGCTGCTGTAGATACTAAAACCCCAGAGGAAATGAATGTTGCTGAAAGCCTTCAGCAGTACGAGTCCCCAGCTATTCCAAAATGTAAACACGAAGGCTGCGTGGAAAAAGTGGAAAAACCAGGAGAGTCCTGCAGTAAACACACAGCCACCAGCTCAGGAGCGGGCCACGTGTTCGCCAAACCTTCTCTGCTGCCTCCCAAAGCCAGGAAGCCTTCCACTACCAAGATCTTCAGCTCGGCGAGCTCCTCCCGCAACGCCGCCTTCACCAAGGACCTGCAGGACGTTAAAAAGCCGCCGCCGCCTTCCAAAAGCAAAGCGAACGCGGCGAAACCCGCCGTGGTCAGGCCGCCCCTCCCGAGAGCGTACGCGCCGGTGGGAAACCAGCCGTGCAGGGCTCCGGGCCTCAGCCACACACCTCAACCCCAGGTGTCTAATAACGTCCTGCAGTCACAGAACAGGCGGTATGACAATGCTTTGAATATCTCCAGAGGCTCTGGCCGAGGAGCGTATTCCTCCTTCCTCGGCGCTCAGCAGCGCGATCACAGTATCTTCGTTAATCAGGTCCTGACGTGGACTTACGAGATGTTCGCGAACTTCAGCTACTTCGGAACTCCAAATCACCTCCTGCAGTCTGTGGTAGCCTCTGTTCCCGTCCAGTTTCAGGACTACAATGACTATTTTAATACCTTCTTCCCCTTGATGATGCTGAACGCCTTTGAAACGGTAAGTAGCTTTCTGCCTTTCGGTTTGGTTGCATCGACCCTGGTAAATTTTACCAAGATATTAAAACCTGGTTTATGTCCTCTGTTTTATCATCTGAAAATGTGGAGATACAGATCAGAGTAGAGGAATGATTTGGGGAAAATAACCTAGACAGTTCTGTTTTAAGACTGGGGACTACCAGGATTATTCACCTCAGTGAAGTGGTTTTCTTATTCCCCCTGGCTGCAAATCCACAATAACATGTAAAATGAGAGACAGAGGAGGTGGTTCCTCTAGAGAATATAAAGCTCAAAGCAGAAACCCTTAAGAAACTGAGGTCTTTCAGTGACAGCATTTGTAAAAAGAGGATAAAACCCTGCTGTTAAGATTTCTGTTGAGAACTTATGTGAGTGCTGGTTAATCCAAGAAGTATTTTTCCCCAACCTTTATAGTTTATAGTTTAATAACAGCAAAACATGGTGTTCCTTCAGTTGATGTCTGAATGCTTTCAAGTTCAGTCATTGCATGACTTCTTCCATAGAAACAAGGTAAAAAATTAAGTCAGTGCCAGAATAATATTGATATTTTAAGGTGAAAATGCACTTGGGTGAACCCACATTTGTTTTGAAGAGCTTTAAGGAAGTCCATTAAATGGGTGAGTGGGGAGGAAGTGATTTTGTTTGCCCTGTGTGTTTACATATAATGTGTATACTTATGTGAAAAAAAGAACGGGGTAAGATTCCTGATCCTGATTTACCTGGCAGTCTGACAGCTTTCTTTTATTTCTATGTAGTGTATTTGCCCTTTGAGTCATGACAAGTTTTTCTTCTGATACACTAAATCCTTCAAAATATTTTTATTTACTTTTCAACACATAGCTGGCACAAGAGTGGGTAGAAAATCAGAAAGCAAGAGAGAAGAGTTACTACTTCACCTTGGAGAACTTCTCTGCTGACATGAATACAGCACATTTTACAGGTAAGGATTGTTTTTTTAATAAAATCTTCTGATTTTCAAGTAGGTGATGCCTTATAACGAGTTGGCACTTACAGGTAGAGAGGGGTTTTTATTTGCTTTAAATACAGAGAGGATCTTGACTCTGCTATTCTACAGAATGCATGTAACAGAAATATGTATTTTGCAGGGAATTTGTGCCTTCTCTGTCTCTCATTTGGGATTTCCTCTCAGCTTCTTTTGATAAAGTAGTTCTGGACTTGCTCTGGTTTTATGCAGTGCTGTGTTCAGGCTTAAGAATGCAGAATGAAGTTAAAATTCTATCTAGTCTTTTGCTGTAGTCTTTAATAGCTTCAAAAGTTAACAGATGAGTGTTACTGAAGTTTCTGATGTGTTAATTGTAGAATTTCTGGAGTCAGAACCGTAACCGTTTTCTTTTCAACGCTCTAATTTCGACCTGTATTTTGGGTAGCTCATTTTCGAGAGGGTGACTTGGCAAGGCAGCTTCATCCAAAGGAGGATGACTTAATCCTTTTGGTGGTCCAGATGGAAAAAGACACCTTTGGGGAAGAAGGTGGGATGGAGAACCACGTGGTGAACCACGTTGGGCTCGTGACGCGATTTTCTCGTGCATCTGGTTATACAGCGAGTGAGTACCTGTGGTGGGAATAAAGGTGGGATTCTGCTTGGGGCCATGAAATACTTGTTCCTAGCTGACTGGTGGTATATTCTGCTTCCCTCAGAGGAAATGAGGTTGTTTGTCCACTCTAGCATGTCTGTTCCGTGCTAGAAGCTTTGTAAGAAGTCAGGAACTGAAGCTGCAGACCTGCTTTCTGTATATTTTTCTTGGGAATTCCTTCAATACAAATCTTAATACTTCATGTAAGAACAGAAACTAATGATGAGTAAGTGCTCTGCACACATCTTTAGGGAGGGCATTGCCACGAGAGATAAGTGCCATGAATTTCTGTGACCTCACTGACTGAACTTGTCACTGTCTTCTGGATCTGAAATTGTGAATTACCAGGATCACCAAGTATCCAGTATCTGCCTGATTAAAGATCTGAGTAGTTTTATAGAGCACTGATTTGATGGGGATGGGGAAGTGTTGGGGTTTCTGCAAGAGTTCCGTTGTTGGCTCCTTAGTAGAAGACATCACCTTGTTCTGGTGAATTAATGGAGTGACTTTCTCGAGTATCTTTCCGTTAACGATTTGGATATATTTGAATTAACAGCTTGGTTTTTATTTCTCTCCTTTACCAGGACAACAGGAGCAGGACAGTGTCTGTCATCTCACTGTGCAAACCAGAGGCAACCTGTCCTTCTGCATCCGCAAGCAGGTGAAGTGTGTGGTGGTTGGGTCCCTGGTGACCACACACCGAACCTTCAAAGGTCTGCTGCTGCTGAGCAGGAGTCCCCTGGCCAGACCCATCATAAACCCCTGCTACAACGACTTCTGCCCCAGAGATCTGCCTGTGGCCTCGGGAAGTGCTGTAAGTCCTGCAGCTGCAAGGGGGACAGGATTAACAAAGTGGGCATTTGGACCTTTGGGAGTTCTGCAAATTTGGTTGTGGAGATGACCAAGGGCAAACAGGCGAGTTCCAAAAGCACTGAGACATTGAGACAACTCTTTCAGAGCTGGCTGATTGGGTGGAGAGGAATCTGAACTTGCTCAGGTGTTTGTATTATATTGACATTGTGCACTTCAAGCAGCTTTCAGTTTTCTTTTTCCTTTCTGGAGAAGTGTTGAGGAAATAAGACACAGTATGGAAAAGGTAATGCAAAAATAAGGGTGTGGAAAGTAAACAAAACCTTCTTTACAGCTTTCAGGTCAGGATTGGGAGTGCATCAAGAGCAAACCTAGAATCAAAAGCTTCCCTGCCCTTCCAGCTTTTGAGTTGTAGCAGGAGGGGTGGGGATGTTCTGAAAATACGTGAAAAGTTTGGTCAACATCAATTCATTGTTTTTCCCCCTGTCTATCCCTTCAGGCTTTGTATGTGAATGAATACAATGAAGATCAAAAGAGAGCCATTGAGACAGCTTATGCCATGGTAAAGCAACACCCAGGGCTCCCCAAGATCTGCCTCATCCACGGGCCACCTGGGACAGGGAAATCAAAAACTATTGTAGGACTTCTGTCCCGTGTTCTGAGAGAAGTAAGTGAACATGATGTGAAGGTTATTTGGCTCCTGAGTGGAGGAATTGGAAATGCAGTATTGGGAATTACTGGGGGTGTAATTTATGAAGCTGAGGTGATTAAATCTGTCTTGTGGAAATAATACCTTTTAGAACACTTATTTCATAGAACTTAAAATGGAAAAATCAAAATAAACACTTGTTACATAAAAAAGTAGTATTTTTATTTATTAAAGAATGTTATTTGTCCTGTCCCACTTAATGGATTTTTATATAAGCAGCCAGTAGATTCAAGTACATCGTTGAAGGGAATTTACGCAAATAGCATTAATATATTTGACTGTTTGTTCCTCGGTATAAAACACACCTTAAGGGATGTTCAAGTGCCAGAGCCCCCACACTCTGCCTGCTGATTAAGGTGAATGTACTGTCTGGTTTCTAAATCACAAATTAGACAACCTAAAGAGCCTGTTTTGGTTTGCTGTTAATTCATCTACAGAACACCAGGAATGAGAAAACAGCTCGGAAGAAGAATTCCAAGATGAAGCCAAACCGCTTCCTGGTCTGTGCACCGTCAAACGCTGCTGTGGATGAGCTCATGAAAAAGATCATCGTGGCGTTCAAGGAAAAATGCCAAAACAAACAGGAGCCTTTGGGTAGGGCTTGTCTCAAAATTCTGTTTTTATGCTAAATAGGCAAAGCCTGAAGGAGGAAGTGAAACAGTTGATTACATATTGTATTTACATGCCCCTCTGAGCAGCTTTTTCCTCTTGCAGAACGTGACCGGTACATCCTCACGCTGTTGTTAATTTTAATGTGCTTTTCTGAAAGGTGTGTTGTGTGCTTCTTTAAAAAGAAATTGCACTGTGTTTTTGTATAGACAGCGACCTTTTCCTCATGCTGTTGGTTTAAGTTCATCAGTTTTTAAGCACTTAAAGGTTTGAACATGAGGCCATTGCCTTGATTTTGAATAAAGTTGGACTTCCCTGATCATGTGGAACAAAGTGGTGAAAGTTTTGACATGTCAGAGCCTCTCATTTTTCCACCTCCTAGTTTGACTAACACCAAGTAGATGAATTCTGAACGAGGTATCTTGTCAGTGGCAAGGGGAAAAATAATCTGTGTTGTAACCAAATGTTAATTTTTACTGACTTACCAACTGCATTTTTTGATGGTACTCAATAATTGTCTGAATTAGGAGCTCTGTAAGTTTTAAATAAACCTGAGAATAAGAGGTAATTCTGTTAATTCAAAATAACATTATTAACTGTTAGCCACCACTAAAACACAGGTATAACATCTTTTATTTTTTAGAGTTTGGAGTTACTGGATATCTTTGTAGCTGCATTTAGATAAGTACAAGTGAATTGTTGAAAACCCCAGATAAGCAGAAAAGGAAAAGCCTTGTTTGATACCCACTTTGTTCACTTTTTTTTTTTAACTCTCATACCAAAGTGGAGAGGTGACTGGAGTAATGTAGAAGTGTTTTGACTCTGGTTTTGTAAACAGGAAATTGTGGTGATATCAAATTAGTGCGACTTGGTGCTGAAAAGGCCATCAACAATGAAGTCCGGGGATTTAGCCTGGATAAACAAGTGGAACACAGAATGAGTAAGTAACATGCAAATCAGACTTACCCTCAGTCTTCTTTAAGAGTGATGTGGGACTACATGTCCAATAAGAAAGAAGATTTTTCTACAGGAGTGTTTCATAAAGCTGTTTGTCTCAGTCTTAGTGGGAAAGTGGCAGTTTCGATATGGGCCGTTTGCTCTTAAAAACTTCAGGGCTGAGAGCAAGAGTTTTTGTAACAGCTTTTCTGTTCCCCCTGTAAGTTGTCCTTTGGTTTGTGACAGAACGAAAGCCAGGGGACTCTGACCAGGATATTCAGAAGAAAAAAGCAGCTCTGGATCAGAAGCTGGACATGCTGTCCCGGCAGCGTGCCATGCACAGATGTGAGAAGAGAGAGGTAGCGAGAGAATTTCTAATCCTGTTTGTAGAATCCAAAGCATAAAGAGCTACTTCATAATGCCCCCCCCCGAGCAGTTATTGTCTCTCTTCACCTGCTTTTTCAACTCGTGGAAAAGTTGGTTAGCACTGTAAAAGGGAATGAAGAACTTCGCATCAGGGATTTTTTTATTTACACCAGTGTTTTCCAGTGGTTGCTCGTGCCACTTGTTGCTCCACTGTTCAGTTTGGTTCAGTCACCATTAGTTTTTAATGTAACCATATTTATAAATCCTAATGTTTAATTTGATATTTTATTCAAAGCTCTGGTTTTGTTTCACTGGAAATAGTAAGAGACCTTGTGATCTGAGATTTTTAATATGTGTCACACTTGAAGTCTTGAATTTATTTTTTTTTTTGGTGTCTAAAAATTGGGCATTTCTGCTCAAATTACAGATACCTGGTGGCAAACCATTTCCCAGTTGCACAGAAATGTAAGATGTAGTATTGTGTGTTGCAAAACCTGAATATGTTGACAACTTTCCAAGAAACTGCTCAGCTTTTTCGGACACATCTGATATTAAAAGTCGGTCTGAGCAAGTCTAAATGTAGGGTATGGGAAGAAAGAAGAAATGTGGGAAATGGGTGGTATTAAAGGTGTTTTCTCTTTATTTTTTCCCCAACTAGAGTCAAATGTTAGATGAGGAAATTGCCAGACTTGCAAAGGAGAGACAACAACTTGCTTCTCAGCAAAAGGAGGTAGGAATTTATTCTTTAAGGCAGCTCTTTATTTAACTTCAGCTGATGTATCTATACTATATACTTGGTGTCCTTTAATTGTGGTGGAATTTGGTTTTGATGTAGCTGGGAATATTTATAAAGTAGTATGTAAATAAAAGGTCATAAGCTAAGTTATGGACCAGCAGGTGTAAAATCTGTGTGTACTCTGGGTTTTCTGTTTGGTTGTTGTTGTTTTCCAGCCAAACAGGAATATTCACTGTTACAGTTGAGAGTGAGTTTTAAACAAAATGTGACATCTTTGACAAATAAGATAATAAAAATGTGCATGTCCCCATGTTCTCAGATGTAGCTTCTTCCACACTTTGATACAGTCCTGCTGGAACTGAGATACTCTTAAATGTTTCTGAGTAAAGCAACAGCTGGAGGGTCTTTTGTGTGTGTGTAGATCTGAGAGGGGAAACAGGCACTGATAGCAAACCCAGTAATTAATGCAAAGTAGCATTAACAATGAGATGAATGAAGATCCCTCTAATGAATATATGCTGACCCTTAATGGTCATGGAGGGTTGGAGTCACAAATAGGATGGCAAACTAAACTCTGCTCTCAGTTAGTGTGTTTAGATTGCACAGCTATAGAAAGGAGTATTTCTTTCCAGTTTGCCACCCTCGGTGTCACTGACCTGGAATTTCAAGTGAAAGGAACATTTCAGGTAAATAAACTTGTGACTTTCATTTGCCATAATGGAGACAGTTCCATTGGGATGGTGCATTACACACAATTGGCAATTAGACCTGTCCAGGCAGTTACCAATTGCTCTGAGGAGGTTAGAGAAAGCTAAAAGACGTGTCCTGTTGTACCTGAAGGTTCGTGGGCACTCCCAGAAGGTGCAGGCAGACATCATCCTGGAGTCTGACATCATCTGCTGCACCCTGAGCACCAGTGGGGGGAGTCTGCTGGAATCGGCTTTCGCCCGGCAGGGCCACGACCCCTTCAGCTGTGTCATCGTGGATGAGGTCAGAGGAGCTCTGTGGCATTCCAGTGTTCTACCTCTGCCTGGGCTACTTGTAGTGGTTTGGCTGCTGGTGGAATATTTTGTGGGTTTCCTGCCCCATCCCCACCTTTTAACTGATACCCAGCAGGTCCTGCTGTGCAGAACCATGAGGAGAAGGAATGACTTTTAATTGCCTCTTTTGCTGACTTGTTTGGTGCTTTAATGGCAGGCAGCTTTTACTTAAAAATCGTGGCTGCAGTGTGGTTCTTGCTGTAGAGGTTTCCAGATGGTTTGGTTATATTTATGTCTGTTTGGAGAGCTCTGCAAATGCAATAACAAAATAAATCTGGTTGCAGTTTTTAACTAGGGAAAAGTCATTCTTTTCTTTTTCCTGTTATTTTCTTTTTTTTTTTTTTTTAGAAGACTTAAAGCATTTAAGTTTTCTGGCTGTGTTACAGGAAATTTAACATACTTCCCTCCTTTGCTTACAACTACTTTTTGTCCTGTCCTCATTCACAAAAGGCAGGGCAGTCCTGTGAGGTGGAGACACTGATTCCTCTGATCCATCGCTGTAATAAACTTGTCCTTGTTGGAGATCCCAAACAGCTCCCTCCTACTGTAAAATCAGTAGTAAGTGTTCAAAATATTTTCTTTTTTCTTGCTGTGTAGTTTAAGAATTGTATTTATAGAAAATATTTAAAAGGCGGGGGGGAAGAGACATTTCAATGTGGCAACAGAAACTTCAGGTGGGTTGTGAGGGATGTTGTGGCAGGCTGTTATTAGGCTATTTTGGGAGCTTCAATCAGTGTCACATTCCTTAAGGAAGGGAGGATGAAGAGTATGGGCCCTTCCTTACCCCACAGGCGTGTTCCAAGGATGAACATCCAGGAGCACTTCCTTGTATCCAACACTAAGGACTGTTTTAAATACCTGATGGAGAAAGAAAACAGACTGGCTTCCTTAGAGAGAGAAATCCTCTAGAGGCTTCTTTAATGAGATCCCACCTGGAAGACCTTGCTTTTCATTACTGTTGATGTTATTTAAAATGTTACTGTGACTGAAACAGCAAGTCTAACACACCCCAAAAATCGAAACGCGAGTAGTTGCCACGAACAGCTTTAATTTCAAAAAACCGAATCCCTCTTTGTAATTTGGGACCTAATCCCCCAGCAGTTCAGTGTGCTGTGTTCCCTCTGGCAGAAAGCTCAGCAGTATGGCTACGACCAGTCCTTGATGGCACGTCTGCAGAGGCTGCTGGAGGAGCAGGTGCAGAGGAACGTTCTGCGGAGCCTGCCCGTGGTGCAGCTCACGGTGCAGTACAGGATGCACCCCGACATCTGCCTCTTCCCATCCAACTACGTCTATGGCAAAACCCTGAAGACTGCCAAGTGAGTAGCTGCCTGTTCTCCCTTCTGTCTGTCGAAGATAACTTTTCAGGTCAGGATATTCTTTTGAGTCTAAAAACCCTTGAGGTTGTGGGAGGGGGAGAAATTGTGCATCCTGCGGGTGCTGGCTGTGATAGGTGAGTTAACTAGATCTCCTAAAATGGAGCATACAGGCTCCTAAGAGTTCATTTTTAGGCCTCAGTATATTTGGGGAGCAGTGAAACTTAAGGACTCTGGCGGGAAGGGGGAAGCTGAAAGTTGGAATCATAGAATTGTTAAGGTTGGAAAAGACTGTTTAAGATCATGAAGTTCAAGTGTCAGCCACGTTCACCTTTAAACCATGTCTTCAAGTGCCACCTGATTTTTTAACATTTCTAGGGATGGTGACCCTGTCACTTCCCTGGCTAGTTAGTTCCAATGCTTCACAACCCTTTCCCTGGGAAAAATTCCTGATATTTAACCCAAACCTCCCTTGGTGCAACTTGAGGCCATTTCCTCTCGTCCTAGAGAGTTCCTTGTGTTCGATAACCTTGATATAAATAAATGAAGTATCAGTTGATAGCATTTCTGTATGGTTACCTAGTGATTAAAATGTTATTTACAGAGCAATAGAAGAGAACAGATGTTCTTCAGACTGGCCATTCCAGCCCTACCTTATTTTTGATGTAGCAGACGGTCGTGAGGAGCGAGACAGCGAGTAAGTCCTGCATTTCAATCAGCCAAAGTTCAGATTTTCTGATAATTAACTACCTACAGAAGACTTGTTTTCTCTCCTCTGTTGTTTCCAATATATATTAAGTAGCTAGGGCTGCATTTTTTTGCTTGATTTGATTTAATTTTACAAAAACAGCTGTTGAATGTTTTTTGGCCTTTTTTTTTTTTTATCTGAAACTGGTTTTAATCCTGGTTTGACTTATCTGTTAGATGCCAGTAAGTGCCTTCAGGCTCTGCAAACTCTACAATAGTTTGAGTTCCTGGTTTTTTGTTGTTGTTTTTTTTTTTTATCATCAGTGACTTCCCTTTCCCAGGTGCAGGCTGAGGCGATGCCAGGAGGTGGCAGGCTCAGTCCTCCCCTTTGCCTGTTGTGTAAGGAAAGCACAGCTGGGAGGTGCTAAGGGAACGTGGAAGTGCAGCCTTTCCCTGCCTGCACTTCTCCTGGTTGGCAGCCCCTCCTCAGGCTCTGTTTTCCAAATTCTTTGAGCCTCTGTGTGAAAAGAGGCTGCACAAGTTCAAGCCAGGCTGTGACTCACAATCCCCCAGCGAACTGGGCATTGAATTGGAAAGGTCTGTCCAAGGTGTTTCTGTAACATTCCCATTTTGTCCTGTTCAGCTCTTACAGTAACCCCCGGGAAGTGAAGCTGGTGATGGAATTAATTAGAACAATTAAAGAAAAAAGGAAGGATCTGGGCGTTCGTCGCATTGGAATCATCACCCCTTACAGTGCACAGAAAAAGAGAATTCAAGGTCAGCTGGACAGTGTGTTTAGAAATAACAGGTAAAGAAACCACAAGTTTTCAAAGGAGACCTGGCTCTTGCATACCAATCCTTTGTTTATCCTCTTAAAGTAAGGGGAAAAACTCTCAAACTTCATCTGCTGCTAAAATTTGTATTTGGTTGTGCCTTCAAAGGGGACGTGCAACCCTCTTGCTTAAAACAGGCATGGTCTCCTTGTACCATTTCTTAGTTATTACCTGTGCACATGGTCTGATTTTTATTGCTGTTCTGAATAAAGCTGATTTAAAAGAAAACCTAAAATTCCAAGCTGTGTGGACCAGAGCAGCTTTTCAGTAACGATGCTGCTCTCAGAAAAGTAAATTCAGCTTTCAGGCTCGTACACAGAAGCAGAAACTTACCCTGGGTGGTTTTGACAGATGAGCATTAAGGACAGTGTTTGGACTCTTTGTGACAGTGAGCTGCTGAAAAACTCAACTAATAGAATTTAACAGCTTGCTAATTCTTTCTTCAACAGCCCAGGAGAAGTGGACACAGTGGATGCGTTCCAGGGTCGAGAGAAGGATTGTATCATAGTGTCCTGTGTTCGGGCAAACAGCTCTGAGGGGTCAGCACTGGCATATGTCCAGGCAAACAGCACCAAAGGATCCATTGGGTACGTGTCCTGCACTGAATTGCAAGTTACATTTCCAGTGACACTGTGGATAAAGTCGTATTTTGGGTAGGACTGGTGAGAACCTTGGAGAGAACAAGTCACTTCTACCGGTCAGTGAATTAAAGGGCACAAATTCGTGTTACTGGTTTGAGATCTCAGAACAAAAGGGACAGGGAAGTGCTGGGGTTCTGCTCTCTGTTCCTTGTTGGGCTCCCTTAGCCCTCTTTGGGCTTGGCAGGATTGGCCTTGAGGTCTTGGCTCTGTGCTTTAACACTGCAGCAGCTCCTGTTCCTGCAGCTTTTGTGGTACACGTTGTAACTTTCTGAATGCTGTTCTCTCAAAGTGAAATCCATTTGCACTCTTCATAGTGCAAAACCAGACTTTGTTCTGCAAGAATACACTTTCCACTCTCGAAGCATGACAAAGCAAAAGTCTGCCTTGACGTGCTTCCAGTGCAGGTCACCTTTAAAATACAATATTCATGTCCAGTGCTCAGTATTTCAGTCGGATATTTTCCCATTAATCATGCCAAATATTGTTAATCTATTTCAGTTCAAGTCAAAAAGAAGCTTAAAGTCTTGATAGGTTGATGTCCTCGGTACTTTGAGGAATGTTTAAGGAAGCAGGGGTTGGCATTAAGAGGGGATTTGCTCTAAGAAAGGACACATCAACAGCGAGAGCTGGAAAGAACTGGAATTCCCTTCAAGGAGTCAGAGTGGTGAAAGAAAACACAGTTCATGCCAAGCCTTCCACATGAGGCAGGGCTGCTGCCAGGGGGTCTGGGGACAGGGCAGGAGCTGCTGCTGCTGTTCATTTCATTGACACTTAATTTTGTCTCTTCTCACAACCCCTAAACCCCGTGGGAGGAGTAGTTTAGGAGCTTAGTTTTGTCTTGTCACTCAGGTTCCTGGCAAGTCTTCAGCGCCTGAATGTCACCATCACCCGAGCCAGGTTCAGCCTCTTCATCCTGGGCAGGCTGCAGACCCTCATGGTAGGTGCAGTGTCAGTCGGATGGTCCTCTGTGATCCACCCTCGAGGCAGAGCTGGGAACTCAAACCCATCCTCAAGGCTGCTGCCAGGAAGAGAATAAACTTTGTGTCTTAGCCCGTGGTTGCTCTTTCCCGAGGGTGGGGGGTGTCAGTTTGCCATTAGAGGGCGATAAAGCCACGTGCCAGTGAGAGAAACCCCTGGAAATCAGGGAATGGTCATTTTTGGTGCTTCTGCTGGTTCAAAGTACCTTCCCTGTGTTGCAGCAGCCAGAGTGTCTGCAGCTGTTTTGCAGCTGAAACATAAGACTCTTCCATTCCAGAAGGAACGTAACAGTGGTTTCCATGACAGTTGTGTCAGGTACCTTGGTTAAAGGGGTTGTTCATCCTCTGACACCTCTGTCCATTTGTGTTGATTTCTGGCTAATAACTGGTGGTTTTCCCCCCCCCCCTTCTTTTTTTTTTTAAAGGAAGATAAAAACTGGAATCACTTGATTCAGGATGCTCAGAAAAGAGGTGCCATCATCAGGACAACAGAAAAGAACTACAAGAAAGATGCTCTGAAGATTTTGAAGCTCAGGCCAGCAGTGCAGCCCCCAGGCAAAGCAGGGACAATGACAGCTCCTCTGGTACAGGCTGGTTCTAACAGTGGCAAGAGGGGTGAGCTCTCTAATCCTGGGAGCAGCCCACGGGAAGCTGCTGCTGGCCCTGGCCATGCAGTGTCCCAGGGGAGCCGAGGGCCCCCACAGCCTCCAGGGGCTCCAGCTACAGATTCCAGGAGGGGCAGTGTCCCTGCATCCATGGGGACTCCTGCTGGAGATTCCAGGAGGGGCAGTGTCCCTGTGCCTGCGGGGACTCAGGGTGCAGATTCCAGGAGGGGCAGTGCCCCTGTTCCCACGGGGGCTCCAGCTACAGACTCCAGGAGGAGCAGTGCCCCTGCATCCATGGGGTCTCCTGCTGGAGATTCCAGGAGGGGCAGTGTCCCTGTGCCCGTGGGGGCTGCAGCACTTCCTGCCAATCCAGAGAAAACACGGGACCCAAGGCTGGCCAGTCTGGCCAGTAGAACTGAGACAAAAGGGAAGGAGCAGGCCTTGAAAGATGGCAGCTGGTCAGCCCAGAGCAATCCAGGATCAACATCACAGCAAGGCCTTAATGCACCCTCAGCTGCCAGGGATCAGATTTCCAGAACAGAAAATCTCAGGAAGGCCCAGCAGGCAACAGGACAGTGCAGTGTGCTTTCCACATCTTCTTTCACCGCTCAGCACGAGGGTGACAGGAGAGGGGCTGTGTCCAAAAACGGTTCCAAAGCCCTCAGTGAAGGAGGTCACAGCAACAGCAGCGAGTGGAACAAGGACTGTCGTGATTTAACCAGGAGACCATCAGAGGAACCATCAGAGAGCACAGAATCAAGCACTGCCAAGCGAAGAAAGATCTTTCATTGACTTCACTACTGGCTCATCACTGACAAGTGTATTCCCAGGTTTCTGTCTAGCAGGGACTGCATCTTAAATTATTCAGCACTCCTGCAACTCCCTCCTGTTGATGCCACTACTCTCAGTAGATCTTTCTCCCATCCTGTCCCTAACTGTGAAGGGACTTCATACCTGACAGATGGGAGCTTGGAGGTTTGGAGAAGTTGGGCAGCTGCATTGCTTGGAAGAGCAGTGAATTTTGTCATCTAGGAAGCTAAGGTTGTAAATGTTTAACAATGTATATTTGTACAGTATACAGAATTATTTTAAGATGTAATTTGACAAATACGTAGCTTCTTTTTTTCCTTGTGTAAATGCTAATTTCTTAGAGATGTAATTTTTTTATGAAGAACCACAGCAAAGCAAAAAAAACCCCACCCCAAACAAAACCACCCCCAAATCCAAAAAAAACCCCAGCCAGACTTCTTTTTTCCCTTTGCACTAATGAGTAATTTATTTGATAGCAAAAGTGAATGTTGAAAACGTGGTAGCAGTGGTTCTTCCTCGTGCTCCACTGGTGCCTCAGGAAAGACTGAGGCAGATGTACATTGGTTGAATGGAGAGAACTCTACTTATTTTGTATATTTTATTGCCTGCTTTTATAGGAACAGAAGAGTTTTTGTTTATACAGATGTGCCTTGAGTTTTGCTGCTGCTCCATCAGTTGGGATCCCTTTCCTGTTGCAGTGGCAACACAACCTGCAGATTAAAACCCACGAGGTCTGTTTGTGTCCCCGTGAGGAATAATCAGTAGCACTGTGGAATCTGGGTCGAAGATTTAGTTAACAGTTATTGGTAATAACACCTGAGTTTCTTTTTGTGCAGCTTTTTTGAGGTCTACAGGGGTAAAAAGGGCAGGTAGTTCTTTTTAGATGTTATTACTGGATTCTTTCCACTGTGCTGATGAGGAATATACAGCCACTAACAGGGGATGGGGGGAAAAAAACCCAAGCTCTTTGTAAGGAAGCCTTCCTCTAATCATAACATCTCACAATAAAAGTGGAATTATTTCTACTAAGAATTCCTTTGGCACACTGTGAAGTATCACTTTCTTTTTCTGGAGCCACGTGTCTGTCTCAGGGAGAGGGGAAGAGCAACATTTCCCCTGCACAGAGTTTTGCATAGAGGCAGCCTGGGAGTGCAGGCAGGGCCCTGCTGTCCCTTGCTCACTGACTGAACCAGTGTCAGGCCAGGGGCTTTGCTGAAGCAGAAGAGCCACCAGAATTCTCTTTGCCATCATTTTTAGTCCCATTTTCTGTCCTGCACTCAGCAATCAGTGTGGGCTTTGCCCTTTCAACCCTCCCCTGAGCAGTGATCCAGTGCAGGGAGACTGGGCTTGCAGCACTCCCCATCAGGTGCTGGTTCACACTGTAACTGCCAGTAAAACACATCCTTTAGTGCATCCCAGCCTGGAACAAAGGTGCTTTACTGGCAGCAGCTGCACTGTGGGTGTGTTGGGAGGCTTTTAGTTGCCATCTGTGACTGTCCAGCTTGTGCTGTGCAGGACAGAGCATTTCAGTGTAACAGGGAAGAGTCCTTGAGATCCCTGTGAGGTGGGAGCAGCATCTGTGCATTGTCTGGCTTAGATTACTCGTTCTATTGCCATCTGAGTGGCTCCAGTGAGCCCTGGCCACCTCTTGTCAGCAGTGTGTGCTCTTCTCCAGCTGCTGTGGCTCTTGTTGGGAGAGGAGGGGAGGCAGCTGGAGTGACTCTGACTTTAATGAACCGGACATTTCGGTCACTCCCACATCACGGGCTCCCTGCCCTGGGTGTTATCTCCCTTTATGTTAATAGGAATATTTAAAAACACCGTCATCTTTCAACCCCCTTGGCTCTCGTTGGCAGGGCTGTGCTACCCTGCCTGCTGTTCGTACTTAGCACATTAAAAGGCTGCTGCTCTGTGAACCCCACGCCTGGGGAAGCCACTTGGACCGTCTTGATGTAAATAAAGAGAAGCTGGCACCAAAATAAAATGAGAAAACGCTTTGCTGGTAATTAAATGCAACTTTGTCACAAGAATGTTTCGCGAGCTTTTCTTCCAGTCGTCTTTCTCCTCAGTCTGCATTTCAGAGCGTGTTCTGAGAGCGATACTTGCCCCGTGCTGGAAGGAGTTTTGTTTTAACGTTTCATTTTTATTGTGCTCTCCAACACCTGTGTTTTTCCATAAATCATCTCTGAGGTGTGGTCAGTGGCTCAGACTTTTTTGCTGATTTAACCCAAGATTTATCTGACTGGAGTTGTAGGTCTTTCAGCGGTGGCTTATTGCTGCCATATCAGTGTGTTATCGTTAATGATGCATTTATTAATAAAAAAATGCCTGGGTTGTTGCACTTAGAACACTTCTCCCTCCTCACATACCCCTCAGAGCAGGTTTGTGGCTTTAATTAACTTTTTTTCCCCTTTTGTTTTATACCCATAACATGGAAAACCAAACAAGATCCCATCCAAAGCTCTCTTCTCCCTGACTCAAATCTGCAACGGGCAACAAACAGATCAGGTACAATTTTCATAACTTCTCTGCTGTTTCCACTGTGTGTTACAAAGTGCTGGGTAGTGATGGGCAGTCACTGTGTGTAAACTGTGAGCACAGATTTGCTTTAGTCATTTATAACATCTCAGAACTGGTGGCCATTAGAGGAGGCTGTTCAGTGATTCCTGAGTGTTAAAAGTTGGAAAAAAAATCAGTGAAGAAACATATTCAACGTAACTTTCTGTAAAACACTTTATTGGAGGTCGTGCCAAAACCCTTTGGAAGAAGCAGTATCCAGGATTTTATACAGAGGCTTCCATGCTGCTTCCAAGCTTGGCAGCTCAATTCTCAGTGCAAAGCCAGTTTCCTCTGTGGTCTTGGATGTCAGGAAGAAGGGAAAGTCTCTTGTAAGTGTTGGACTATGTTTTGTTCAGAGTTCACAGTTTTTTGGGGTGTGTGAGGGTTTTTTTAATTATTCTTTGTACACAAAATAGGCTTTCCAGTAAAGGTGGATATAATGGTGGTTGTTCCTTTTTCCTTTAAGGTTTGCTGTAGTTGTTTTCCATGTCATTACTCGCTTTTGTGTGGAGAAGGGAGAAGTTGGGAGCATCCAACAGTTGGAGCTGGGCTGTTCATTCACAGCCCTGTGGTTGGAGCAATACTGTGGGCAAGGAGAACCACTGTCCTAAAAATGCAGGACATCCTCTCCCTTCTGCATGAATAAATGATGGATGAAATGACTGCTGTATTGTAAATGGAATTTATAATGTTAATGATATAATACAGTCTCCTGGCACAACGGGTCCATTCCCAAGTAATATAAAAGGTCTCCTTTCTTGTCTTTTTAAGCTGCTTGGAAAGGAGCCCGATGCCTTATTCTTTAGTGCAAATAAATGTGAGCTAAGCAGCCTTGGACATCCAATATGCCTGACACGGGCCCTCCTCACCGTATGTCTGCTCTGGCCTCGGCTAATTTGCCACCAGCTCCCAGGAAAAGCATGATGGAAGTGAAGGTGGTTTGAGAGCACATCACATCTGTTATTGGGGAAAATGGAGAACACCTTCATTTTACAGCCCAACAGGCTGCACTGGTGCAGCTGTTTGATGTCATCACTGATTTCACTGTTGCACGAAGGAAGAACTCCCTTTACTACAGAGAAGTCCCATCAGTTCCCCCCCCCATAGGGGTCACTCCTGCAGATGACATGAGATGTCTGCTCCCTCATCTTTGAGAACCCAAATAACTTACCTGGGAAGTGCCAATGGAATTCTCCCCCCCACACCCTCCCCTCCCCCTCCTTCTGTCTCCAGCTCCCAGGGGCTCCTGGTTTAACATTTTACATCGGGCAGGTTTTTGTTGCCTTGGGGCTTTTGGTTATTTGGGTTTGCAGGTACTCTAAATAGTTAAAATCAGGGTAGAAATTTGAGGTAAACAAGAAAACTCAAAAGCTCTACTTGTGCTGTTTGGAGAGGTCACTTTTTTGCAGGCAGAAGTGTAATTTGAAAATTTTTCAAGGGAATCAAATGCTGGTCACAGGATGCACATGGAGCCTCTTGAAAGAGTGCAAGTGGCTTTTCTGAGAAAGAGAAGTACCTTTTGGTTAACCTTTCCCCAAGTAAAGCAACAAGCTCTTTGGAAAACTTCTCCCATTTGGAAGCATTAGGTAATGTACAAATGTTTCTATCTTAAAGAAGATGAACTTTGGGATCTGTGGGTACTTGCTGTGATGGTTTCTCTGTGTTATTTCAATAATGCTCAGTTCTCTTTGTGCAGACACCCCTGTGCTAACAGATGTCTGCAGTTAATGGATCTTCAGTGCTGAAGCTCTCAGAAGCTTCAAATTATTTTCTTAAATGCCAAATGTAAGTTTTCCTGTGAGAGGTTTTCTGTCTTGCAGTGGTTCGTGTTACGTGATTTCAAGTTCTACAGCATCAAGGAAAATGCTGTCCTGATGTCCCACACACGGGGCTGGCTTTGTCTGAGCTGTACTGAAGGCAGAGCCATGGGAGGGACATCCAAAACTCCCTCCTGTTCACAACCTTCAGGCCATTTGATTTCTTCTGTGAGGTGGAACATGTCATGTTCGCTCTTTGCAGTCGCTGTTCCAGAGGGTTTTGCTTCTGCGCGACTGGGAAGAGCCCAAGGATGGTGCCCACGGCGTGGAGGGTGGGCTCATGGTTTTATTCCCCAGCAGTTTCCAGGTGTCCCGTGGCACAGCTGCAGGAGGGTTTGTGCTGCAACCTTCTGCTTCTGCTGGGAGTTACAGAACCATCCACTGGGCTTTGGTGACAAAGCAGGGCCAGGGCTTGATCTCACTGGTATTCAGGGCTCACAGCGAGGTGGTACCATCTCTGGAGCTGAGTTAGGAAGCCAATGATGCTTTATCTTACAACTTTCTAGCTGAAGATGCCCCTGCTCAGTGCAGGGGAGTTGAACTTGATGACATTTAAAAGGTCCCTTCCCACTCAAGCTATTCTATGATTCTAAAACCCCAGAGCCAAACAGCCGACACCCAATCAACCAAGAGAAAATCCCCAAACCTCAAAAGGTCTAGTGCAGGGGTCTATTGCCTCCAGCAGTCTTTGTTCCTGGGCTGTTCTGAGCTTTGTTGTGCCCTTCTGAGGTTATTTTCGACAGGAATTTGGTGCTGCTGCTTGGCACGTTCCTGCTTGCATTGCAATAAAGGTGAATCTGCTGGGAGCAGAGCTTGTCTGGGATATGGCTTTATGAAACAGTAAATTTTCTGATGCTTAATCTAATATTCTAGAGAAAAACACCAGTACAGGGAAAGGAGAGTGTTGCTTCACCTTCCAGAAGTGCCATTAGAGATCTTGATCTCGTTACAGGCTTTTCTCTGCTGTTACTTGTAAGAACAGTAACACATGAGGATTTAAATCTGTGGCAGTCAGAAAGTACAAAGAAAGAGCAAGTGTTGATACCAAGAGTGTTACAGACAGGGAGGCGCTGCTGGGGCCAGCCCACTTCCTCCAGCATCAAATCTCAGCAGGGTGAGTTTAACCCCTCTTTTATTTTACGGTGGATCAACTAAGCCCTGTGTCCTGCCCCTGTGATGTTCAGTGATGCTCCAAATGTGCACCAGATTCGTGTTGCTCTTTGAAGTGACAATATCCATCCTGCAACCTGGAGATGCCAGTGGAGGCTGAAGCCTGGACTGTTTGGAGCTCCTGGGCTGGCTCAGGGAGTGTCCTGGAGTTGGGATGGGGACCAAGGGCTGCTCATCTGGAAATCCAAATCTTTGGATATGACAACACCGAAGCTCTTATGTTTGTGACATTCCCATTGTTCTGACTGAGTTACATCATTTCTTGTCTCTGGTTTCTCCTGCCTTTGCTTGTGTGCTTGGTTGCAAATGCCTCCTCAGACAGGGGCATGTTTGTGAGCCTTAAATAAGTTATCTACTCCCTATGAGCTCTATACTGAAATTCTAGGCTGATACTCAAAATAAAGAGCATTGTCTGCAAAAGGTGCATCATGGCACCAGCTAGAGGCAGGGGGAGCTGGAATGGGATTGGGACAGCTGAGGTCCACCAGGAGAAGCATCCCTGGACTAGCCAGCCTTCCCCTGCCACAGGCTCATTTGGAAATGGCCTTTCCACACCAGTTGCTTAATGCATCACTCAGGCTTTGTTCATCATCTACAGCTAGTGGTCTCACCTAGGTTCAGCAAAGTAATTAGGAGAAATAATTAACAGCTCTCAGTGATGAGGCAACCTCTCTCTCCCTCCCCTCTCCCTCACCATGTGGTGCACCTTGGTAGTGACTCAGAAAACACAAGAGGACATTATGAATCAAAAAAATAAGTCTTTACCTGTAATTAACTGTGCACACAAAAAGGAAAACGTGGTGATCAAGCAGCCATTAATAGTTGCTTTACTGGAGGAGAATACACCAGAATCAAATGCTCATGGCAAAATGTCCCTTTAAGTTGTGGTTCTGTTATAACATTTAATCCAAACAAAAATAAGTCTCTACCAAAAAAAAGTATTTGAACCGTACACTATTCGGACATGTGTGGATAAGACACCGCACTCCTCACGTACCACGGGCCTCATGGCCCCCATGTCCTCCGTAAGTGCAAGGAAACAAACCCCAGCAATGAAAATACAAAATCAATGCAGCAACTAGAGTTGTAGGCAACAGTATGTGCGTGGCCAGGCCGGGCCAATGGTGGGATGTGGGACTATCAGCAGGGATGGACCAGAGTCCCCCCCTTCCCTCCCTCCCTCCCCTTCCCCTGCCTGTTGTGCTGTGGGGCTCTGGAGTCGTCATGACAGGCTCTTTCGAAACAGGACACTAAGAGGAGGGAAAAAAATAAAAAAAACCACCCCAGCCTATACCAAAGTAAAGAAAGTAAGAATAAAAAAAATCTCCCTTGGATCGCGGCACTATTTCAGCAGGGCCCCGGCCCCAGCTGGCCCTGCGTGGGGCAGGGAAGGAGAGTCCCTGTGCAGAGGGAAGGACGTGCCCACGTCCCTGGCACGGGCTGGTGCCATCCCCACGCTCCACAGCCGGCTCTGGGCTGGGCCACCCCGGCCGGGCCAGGGCTCTCCGCGGATCCCTCTGCTGGGAGAGCCCAAAGTTGTGCAAGTCCTAGCGTGAAGGAAGGCGGAGGAGACGGCGGGGAGAGCCACCCCGTTAACCTCGGGCTCCCCAGGTCCCTCGGGCGACGCGCCTGGGCTGGGCCCCCTCCCTTGCGGGCTCAGAGGTCCCCCCAGGCGCGCAGCTGCAGGGCCAGCACCCCCAGGGCGACGGTGCCGAGGCTGCCGCCCGCGCCGGGGGCACCGTCACAGTCCTTCTTGTCCACTTCACACCTGGACTGCTGGCACAGCACCCCCTTGAAGCCCACGGGGCAGATGCAGCGCTGGTTCTGGTAGCAGGTGCCGCCGTTCTGGCAGAGCAGGAGCTCGTCGTCGCAGACGTTGGCTACGGGGCGAGAGGGAGGGGTGGAGGGAAGGGTGTGGGTGTTGAACCCCTTGATTGCAGCACAAACTAGAAGCTTTCAGCTCCTAGTGGTTCAGTGGTCCAACCCTCGGAGTGCTAGAGCACTTCCAAGGCCAGAGGAACACAGCGGGAGCTGCAAACTCCACAGGCAAAGCTACTAAGTCGTTTTGGAGTTGGGAGGAATGGCTGGAATCTGCTCACCCTCCACCCTGAGCATCACAGTGCTGAAGATCCCCCTCCTTCTTGGACCCATCCACACGTCCCCGTGCCTCTCCATCCCCGGTACTCACGGAAGCAGCCCTGTCTCCAGTAGTAGTTGGGCAGGCAGTCGTCGCACTTGGGCCCCGTGGCGCCTTCCCTGCATTCACAGTAGCCGGTCTCGTTGCAGCGGTCGTGCATGGAGCCAATCTGGTTGCAGTTACATTCTGGCCAGAGACATTCTGGTCAGAGCCTGCCCTGCCTGGGGCCTCTGTGCATGCCCATGCCCTGAGGGAGGCGTTTGGGACTTTGGAAAAGCCCGGCAATGTGCTACAGTAGGGACATCATAGACCAGGGAAGGACACGGTGGCCTGAGACACCCCTGATGGTGCAAACAGCCATGGGTGCAAAGGCCACCCTTCTTTGGAGCTGAGCCCCTCCTGGCTCAGCACTGCATCTGAAACTGTTTTACTGTGAGGGTGGGCAGGCCCTGGCACAGGCTGCCCAGAGAAGCTGTGGCTGCCCCATCCCTGGAAGTGTCCAAGGACAGGTTGGATGGGGCTTGGAGCAACCTGGGCCAGTGAAAGGTGTCCCTGACCACGGCAGGGGGTTGTAATGAGATTATCTTTAAGGCAGATCCCTTCCAACCCAAACCATTCTGTGATTCTATGATATTATCTGGGGTTTGTTTTCAGGGAAGAGCTTCCTTGGGAAGCTGCAGAGACCATAATAACCATCATCCTGATGGAACACGCAGGTGGGCACACCATCCTCCAGACAGGGGCTGGACTGAAGCCCACCCCGCAGAGTGAGGACCCAGATGAGCCATCCCACACCCCGGCGGCCCTGCCCGAGGCTGGCACACTCACCTATGCACACATTCTCGTCGTCCAGCTCGGCCGAGCTGTTGCGGTAGAAGCCCAGGCGGCAGTGCTGGCAGTGCTGCCCCCGCGTGTTGTGCTTGCAGCTCACGCAGGTCACCACGTTCAGAAAGTCGATGTAGCTGCAGCGGTTGGAGTGCCCGTAGCACTCACAGTCTGCGGAGAGGACGAGAGACCTGGGGAGCTGGGCTGGGCACTCCCTCCCTCCCGCCGGGCGGAGGAGAGGAGCCGCTTTGGGGGATGCTCCTGACCGGGTGGAATGTCACGGCCACTGCCCACACGGGGCTGGGCTGGGCTGGGCTGGGCAGGACGAGCGCACACAGAGGTTGTTGTTCTTCACCACTGTGGGGGCACTGGGGCTGGAAGTCATCGCTCAGAGAGCAGAGCAGGGTGAGGGTCTCTGTTCCCTTGGGGTGTGGAGCCAACCTCTGGCAACCTCAGGGCATGATCTCTTTGAGGAACTGCATAATCGCGGGAGCAGGCAGGGGAGGGGAGTCAGGTGCTCATTACAGAACCTTGTTAATGAGCAGAGCTGGGTTTGGCTCCGGGGAGGTTGCAGAGCTCTGGTGAAAGCTCTGCCTCGCTGGGCACAGAGGGGGCTGACAGAGGGTGCTCAAGTGGAGCTGAAGCTGCTGTGTGTCCAGGTAAAACCCTCCTGTCTCTGGCGTTTTCCCCTCTGTGTCCCTTCTCAGCACACCCCTGGTATTTCCCAAGCCAATGCTGCTTGTGAAGGGTGATGACTGTGAGGTTAGATGTTTAAAATGAGTCTGTACAAGGCAGCATGGCTTGTGTGGGGTCCTTCAAGAGCTGGTGGATGTGTGTGTGAAGGTTTGAGCCAGGGCTGCCTGGCCCAGCACAGCCTGAAGGCTGCTGGTGGGGTGGGAGATGCCACTGTCACTTGGCCAAGCACTGTTCCTGACCCCAGGGCTGACCTGTCTCTGCTGTGGGCACATGTTAGAACACAACCAGCCAGGCTGAATTTGGAGCCAGAGGAATTGGATGATGTGGTTCTTGTGTTTGCTTTTCATTACCATGACTTGGGACGGTGACAACCTTGCAGTGTCAGATCCAAGTGCTGGATCTTACTGGGAGTTTAAAAGGATAACATAGGTGGAAAGGAGATGACTTTAGTTCCCTTGTGGCCCAGCTGTCCTGGTCAGGAGGTTCCCAGCCAGCATGGGCAGGGAATAATGTGGTCAGAAATGGTGTCATCCAGGTCTGAGCTTCCCCAGCCTTTGGAGAGGAGGAGGAGGAAGGCTCAGAGCTGGGGCTTTGTTCCAGGCAAGTAACATTAAACATCCAAGGATGGCAGGGGTGGGATGGAAGGGTGTGGGTTGCCATGCACATGCAACTGGAGAAGGAGAGTTGTCTCAGTGAAATGATGATCAGGGAAGATGGAGCAGGGCAGAGGTTTCCCCGTGGTTCACAGCTGCCTGAGGAGGAGCTGAGAGTCTGTTG
>JAYRBT010000038.1:4337829-4397034 GCA_036023395.1 Myiotriccus ornatus
ATGATCAGGGAAGATGGAGCAGGGCAGAGGTTTCCCCGTGGTTCACAGCTGCCTGAGGAGGAGCTGAGAGTCTGTTGTAATCCTGACCTGCTGTGAAACAGCTTCTGCCTCGTCAACCAATATCCAAAGACTTTCAGCTCAAATAATTGTGTGTGCAATTCCCAAGCGTTGTTTCAGTCTGGGGATGCACCCCTACATACAGCTGACTTGGATAGCCAGACCCTCCCCATCCTCTCCGTGTCTGAGCCTCTTGGACCACACCACCTGAGTGAAGACAAGAAGCCCTGGAGCACCACCCTCCCTCCTCTTACCTCTGTAGGATTCAATAGGAGCCACTGGGCCAGCGTTTGGTTTGAGCCGGATGAGTTTTGAGCTCTTTGAGGACGCTTAAGAGAAATCAGAGACACGCTTTTTCTCACTGCTTAACACCACCCTGCCACGAGAACAATGCCAAGCCAGGAACACCCCTCTGGCAGCGCTGGCATCTCATTTCTGCACCAGGAGCTGCTAAATTCCTCCTCTTCTCCTCCCCTCCTCGAAGTTTGATGCATGAAAAACTCCTCGCACGGCGCTATTGCAGAGCTGGGAGGAGCTACTCACACATCACCCCCCCGCCTTTATGCACGTTCGGTGATGTGGATTTGGGTTGTTGGGGATAAGGATCTACAAGTCTAAACAGCTTAAAAACAACAGCTACTTGGTTTGGTGGCGGTCACGCCAACTGGCACCCAAAAAGCAGCGAGGAGGAAAACTGCTAGGGAGGTGGGATCTGGCAGGGGGTGCCACAGGGTCCCGCAGAGCAGGTGCTGCTCCAGCCTGGCCCGTCCCCAGCAGCACGTACCTGTTTTTTTGCCGTGCTTCTTGCCTGCAGAGTGTGCTGTGCGCCCTGGTTTGCTCTTCGGAGCCGCTACGCCAGAGGATGAAACACGCCTGAGTGCTGGGGTGGGGAAGGGGCTCCGGGGGCCAGCCCAGTATGGCTAAACTGGGATGTTTCCTCGGGGTGAGGGGCTGCCCCAGCTGCGATGCTGCTCCCTGCGGGCTGTGCTGCCAGCCAGACCCCCGTCCCCCATGGAATGACCCAGCGCTGGGGGTAGAGGCCATCGAGCTGATGGGGTCTGGTTGGTGCTTGGGGGGGGGTGTGCTTTGGTGACCCCAGTGAGGGGCAAGGTGGAGCAGCACTGAGGTGTTTGGGAATGGGTCCCGCTGTTTATCTGTGAAACACGGGCCCTTGCAAGCGCTGTGGGGCACAGGGAGTCACTGGGTGGGCACTGCCAGCTACAACCACCTGTGTCAGTCACGTCCTGACTGCAACAGCCCTCAGTGAGAAGGGGGCCATGGCTGAGGAGGCTCCACGGGCTGTTGGGAGCAGGGTGATCTGCTAACAAGGCTTGTCCCTGATGGGCCAGAGCAGCCCATCAGCCCAATTAACCTTGCCCAGTTGACTTTGGCCATGGCATAAAAACCCTTCCCAAAGCAGCCCATGGGCTCTCCCAGCCCCAAACGTGTCTCCAAAAACACCTCCGTGGGGCTGGATAAGCAGCAGGATGAGCTGAGATGGACCCTCTAAGAAGGAGACTGGATTATTTGATGGTCATGCTGAGGACAGGTGGGTTGTCCTGGCCCATGGCACTGAGGGAGAAACCTGTCCTATCCTGACCCTGGAGATGGGCACGGCCTTACCTCGCATGTTCTTGGGAGGGTCTGGGGGCTTCAGCTTGCGTCCAAGTGCTGCTGTGTTTGGTAGGTCATCACAGGTGGCATCAGAGAGAACATCAGATTTAACACAGACTCCCCCTTGTTTGCTTACAAAGGTGGCAAAGGGACACTGGAAGCTCTAGGCAGGTCCTAGGGCAGGTGGGTGGAGCCGTGGCTGGTTGAGGATGTGCTGAAGCAGGAACGAGAGACAAAGCCTCCTGAAAAGTAGCATTTCTAAACGTGAAGAGAGACAGGGAAGTGTTCCTAATGGGAGGGTGTGGGCGCTGCTGGGCGACTGAGTGTTGACATGTGGTCTTCACGTTGCCCAACACGGAGAGAAGCCAAATCTGCAGACCACTGTCAGGACTCAGCACAGACTGCCAGCACCACCCGGCCCTGATGGCTGTGGTGTGGCCCTATCCCTTGTTACTGCACCAAATGCAGCTTTGTGTCTCTGTGAGACCAGAGACAGGCCCAGGGTGCCGTGTTCTGCACTGGAAGGGATGCCAGTGTCTACAGCTGGAGCAGCTACAGGATCTTGGGTGGGGAACAGGAGCTGAGCGCCAGCAGGCAGCTGCTGAAGTGTGTGCTGGTGGGAACCCTGAGGAGGAGAAGCTCCAGCCTCAACAGCCAGTGTGAAACCTCCCAAGATTCCCACCAGGAGCAGCTCACCTTAGGCAGTCACTCAGGAGAACAAGAAGGCATCTATGCTCTAGACAACACAGGCTTATCCATTTACAGAGTGATTCTGCTCTACAAACAGACTCCGGTCTCAGGAGATGACAGGATTTCCATGATCCTCTCCGTTCACCCCAGCAGCAAGCTGTGAACAATCCCTTCTACCACTTACCATCCTCATCTTTCATGTACACGACTAAACCCCGAGGCTCAATGCAGCCTCACCAGAGTGCCAGCTGCGTGCAGGGCACAGACAAACCCCGAGCTCCTTCCCAGGCGGAGGAGGAGAGAAGCATGGAAAGCAGAGGCTCAGAGCTGGAAACTAAAGCGTTCTCGGAGCACCAGGAGCTGGTTCTCACCGGCAGGACCCAGCTCAGCCACTGAGTGGCTCTCACTTTCTCACCTTCTGCTCCTGGGCCAGCCGGGGCCGGGGGAGAGCCCACCTGCAACGGGGCAGCCGCCGACAAGTCCGTGTAGTCTTGGAGTGACCAGAGGGGAAAGCTGTGTTACTGGGTGTGCTGGGAGAGCTGGTGTGCCACGAGCAGCCCCGCAGAACCCCGATGGGGAGCCAGAGCCCCAAAACAAACCGCCCCAACCCTGTGCCATGCGGGTTCTCGCACCCGCTTGATGCCAGCGCTGCTGCTGGCACGGGGTGGCCAGCGTGTCCTCAGGCTCTGGAGGGGCTGGGAAGCCCTTGGATTGGGATGGGCAGGATGGCAGTGTGTGTTGAGCTGCCCATTCTCAGCCCAGCTCAAAACACAGGGGTTTGCTCGTGTGTTTGCATCAGCACCTGCTCTGTACCCCTTGGAAATAACAGCGCTGAGACACCGCACAGGTGGCTTGGGATGGAGGCACCAAGTCCTGGTTCCTAATCCCAACTTCCAGCCCTTCCTTCAGGCTCTGCCCTTCCCTCAGAAAACACCAGTTTGCAGGGAAATTAAACCAGCAAGAAATTTATAGCTCACTTGTTTGATTTCCTCGCAAACCCTCACCCCCATTGGCTCCATCCCCCTCCCCAGCTCCTCAGCATTGGTAACAATCTTCAGGTTTGCTAGAAAACAAACCAAGGACTAAAAAATTTTAAAAGCCATATTATTAATTTCAAGCTCCAGTTGGGTAACATAAGGAGGAGGAGAAAAAAAAAAATTAAAAAAAAAGATCTCTTGATCCTTGCCAAGTTTCAAAGGACAAACCCGAGTAGGAGAGAAATGTGATTTCCCAGCCTTGTCAAGGGGATGATAAACAATACAGAATGAAAAAGTAAAAAAAAAAAAAATATTTTTTTTTAATGACGAGCTCTAAGAGAAGGTGATAGACACTGTCCTTTTCAGCTGGAAAGTGGAAACCAATTGATATTAATATGGTGTTAAAGAGAATATGAAAAAAGCCCGGTGCAAATTGGCAAGGGTTTAATTAGAGGCACAATAAAAAACAGCCCTGGAGGCATTTTGCTTTTTAGTCATTCACATACACCTCCACTCAATCACATTTACAGAGCCAGGAAAATTATTAATGCTCATTATCCTGAGAACCTTTCCCTTGTAGCTCAGGGCCATCATGGACAGTTTTATATTTTGGGAGGGGGAGAGACACATTTTGACCCCAGACCCAGTTCGTACAAATGGGAAACAATGGGCAGCTCTGATGGAAATTGCTGCTCTTGGTGGGTTTCTTGAACCAAGAAGTCACACTTCATAGCAAAAACCATTGGGGCAAACAATGCTGGGGTAGAGGGGGAACCTGAAAAAGTCCTGCTCAGAACATAAACAGGGGTCCCCTTTCTGCAGGACCGACACAAAGCCAGGCTGTCAGGAGCTCGTAACCATCAACAGGGCTCAGGTTGGCTCTGTTTTTCCCAGAGGTGAACTGGCACTGCTGAAACTGCCACGAACCAGAGTGGGGGGGGAAGCTTATTTTTTTGCTTATTTTGAACACGGGAAAAACGTAACAAACGGCAAGGCAGAACCTGACAGACTTCGAGGAAGGTTTTGAAATAACAGAACTGCAGAAGGCAAAGGAGAATAGCACTTAATTCATCCTCCTTAGGGTTACTCTGCCATTTCCCTTTCCTCTACCCATTTTGGCAGTCTCAGCTACCTTCAGACCACAGGCCTTGCCCACGAGCTCGTTCTTCTCTCCCCTCTCACCGCACAACAGGCGACAAAAGCAAACACAATCCTCCAAACACGACCACAGCTCCACCTTGACCACGGAAAACACCACGAGCAGCCAAAGGAAGCAGATGTCTAGCAGATCCGTGCAACCCAGAGACAACCCAAATCTAATCTACTCCTCTAAGCCTACGTGCAGCGTTGCTTTCTGCCTTGCTGCTACCCACTAGTGTGCGGAGGCACGAAGGAGAAGGGGAAAAACACATCGGGCTGGTTTTAAATACCTGGTTTTTTCTGTGTTTCTGTCACGGGCACAGAGGCAGCAAACTCAGAGGCTGGTCTGATGACGCTTGCTTATGGTGGGAAGAAGAAATTCAGAGGGCAGAAGACAGCGCGTCAGTTGGAGGGTGAAGCGGCGCAGGGACGGGGCAGGGCTCTGACGGGACTTTTCTGAATGCCTGGCTGACTGAGGCGGCTTTAAAGCAAGGAGGGATTTTAATGCTTCTGAAACTCAGAAGGGAGGTAACCACAGGGTGTCTCACTTTGGGATTCTGACCCTGCTCGGGGTTATTTTGTCTCCTGCAAACGTGTGTCCTACCGGGAGCTCGAGGGGTCACCTCTTTCACAGGGTGTTTCCCTTGAGGTCCAGTTGAGTTGGATCTGCACCCTGTGGGGATGTCATGGTGTTTAAAGAAATAATTTATGCTTTGCAGGGAGGAGGAGGAACGTCTCTGGCCAAAAGCAGATCTGGCCAAGGCCAGAATTAAGCTGGGCCTTGATTCCCTATTGCTGGTCAAAGGCACAGGTGGACCTTTGTCATCAAATTCATCATGCTGCCCAGGTAAGAGCAGGTCCCTGAGCTGCTGGGTGGCCCTGTCTGCCTTCTTATGTGGAGCAGCCCCTCCAGGGACTGTCACCACTCTTTGGTGGGGTCTGGCTCTGCAGAAGCACAGATGGGGATCTGGCTGGGGGCAAAGAGCTCAGAGCTCAGGCCTGGCCATATCCAGGCAGGGATCTGTCAGCCGGGCTGCAATCTATTGATTTTCTCCCTTGCCCTCAGTCAATGAAAGCACGAGGAAAACATTTTCTCTGGCCAGGAAGCAGTTTTGGGATAAGGAATAAACCCCAAGGTGAATGATGTCTCTCAGGTCCCTCAGAGAGGTTTGGTAGGAGAGAATTTCCCCCCCCCCACCCCCGGCCCCACAGATGCGTCCTGCCCACTCCAGATGTACGACACGAGGCAGAGCACTGCAAGTCAGGCACAAGAGAGGCACTAAGCACATCACCCACATGTACAGAGCTAAAAATAGCCCTAAACCGTTGCCACAGGAGAGCATGGATAAAAATCAAACGACCCCACGCATTTGGTGCGGATGGGGATGTGATCACTGCCCCTGCTGGGGCTGTGGTGATGGTGTGAGCTCCGGGCAGGGGTGATGGATGAACCTCCTCCTGCACGTGTACAGCATGGATCTGGATGAGGAACACTTCTTAACAGAGCTGGGACTTACACTTTTTTCCCAGGGTCACTCCAACTCCATGGAAGTTGGTCCCTAAGCCCTCTGCTTCCTGATTAATTCCCCAAGCAGGGTACTTCCATGAATATATCTATATTTGCATAAACATGCAATCAAGTTTCCTCATCCCTTTGACTGGCTTCTGGCAGCTCCCCCAGACAGACTGTTACTAACATACTGTGGGTGTAAAACGTCCTCCTGGGAAATATCAGGCCCTGAAAGCATGGCAAGGGGAGGAATGCGTGTCTAATTCCCCTATGAGAAGCTTAAAAAAAACGTCCTGCTGTTAAGTTTTATCTGCTCATTTCCAAAAGACAGGCGAAAACGCCGTCTCCTTGTTCACGGGGAGGGGAGGAGGAACCCCCAAGGAAAAGGACAAAAGTTTTCCTCCACGGGGTGATTTTGGAAATTAGGAAAGGATGTTTCTGGCACGTGTGTGACTTCCAGCCCCGCACGCTCCCTGGCTGCTTGTACAGCAGCTGCCTGGGGGATGTTGGCAGGAGGTCAGGGATGGAGCAGGATGGGGTGCAGTTCCCCTCTCCTTCCAGACAGATGTGTGGTTTAACTTTATTATGGGACTGGAAAATCTTCCTTGCCCTTCCTGCCCTGCCTCGTGGTGGAGCTGTAAGAGAGCATCTCTCGCAGCCCTGCCAGCCCTGTGCAGGACAGCATTGCCAAGACCAAGAGGTGGATTTTGAAAACCTTCTGTTTTTAAAAAAAACAACAAAACTGAGATAAAACAGTGGAAATCAATGGTCCCCCAGCATCCAGTCCCAGCTTCACTTCTGGCTGCCCTGATGGTAACAGAGTGACAGCTGGTGAGGTGGGATGGCAACCCATGGGGTGGTGGTCTCTTGGCTTTGAGGTGGACCTGCTGTGGCTGTCCCTGCTTATAGGGACCATAAACCTTGCTCCTGGCTCATGTTAGGCAGGAGCTGAATAGAGGCAACAGCAAACCAGAGCTGCCTGGAGGCTGGGAGACGTGAAATGAGTCAGGGTGATTTTTATCCATGTCTCTTTATCATCCTACAGAGCAGATATCCAGGGCCACCGACACGGCAGCCCCATGGGAAGCAGCTAAAAGGGGGAGCTGGGAAGAGTCCTGGCCTCCAGGTAAGGCAGCGAGCGTGGCACCCACCTGGCTGGGTGGTGGTGGCTGGTAGGGGCGTGGTGGTGGTGGTAGTGGTGGTGGTGGTGGTGGTTGAGGTGGTGGTGGTGGTGGTGGTGGGCGTTGTTGTGGTGGTCGTTTTTGCGGTGGTGGTTTTTTGGGTGTTTACCCGCTGCGGTCGCTCATACGCTGACAAGCAAAGAGAAGAGGTGGGAGGCACTTACTGGGGGGAACGGAGGGTTTCCTTGCCAGCCTGCACCCCCACGAGGCTGCTGCTGCTGCTGGGCAGTGGTGACTGGTTTCTCAGCGCGGTCACAACTGGGGCACCGAGGGGATTAAGGCGACGGCAGCTCGATGACGGTGGACGCAGCGAGCACATGAGTGTGTGTGTGTGTGCAGGGGCTGGAGGCTGTGGCTGTATCAGCTTACTCTCTTGGTGCAGATATTGGCTTAAATACTTACAGCTCTATCATAAACTAATTGCCAATTAGGCTGAAAAGGGGAAATGAAGGCATGTGTGGGCAGGGATGGGGCGAGGAGCAGGCGGGATGAACTCCCAGCCCAGGCTGTGCTTCTGCTGCCCAGTGTCCACATGCCCACCTGTGCTCCTTACACAGCACCATTCCCTCCTGACAGCCCCCAGCTGCTCAGCACCCTCAAAACCAACCAGGATCACTGGCACCTGCTCATTTCCTTCAAATTAAAGGATGGCTCAGGGTCGGGGAGCCCCCGCAGAGCCGGGAAGGAGCAGCCTTGGGTATGGAGCCACAACAGCCCGAACTGAAATAACACCCAAACACAAATTCCTACTTAACTTACACCTGCTGCCCTCCTGTCCTTGTTTGTCCCACTGCTTCATGCAGATTATCATGCTTAATTTCATAATAGCCCTGAGCTAGTTTAAATACTTAATTTAGGTCACTTCTAGTCTCCTGTGCAGGCTAAATAATCTCTCCTTAACTGGCCTTGGACACAAATCCCTCCTGTCCACCTCCTGCACATTGCTCCCAGCACCCCCAAAGCTTCTCTCCAGCAGAAAATTTTGGTGGGAAACATTTTCCAGTGAAATGAAGGTAGGGCTGAGGATGCCAAGCTTTGTTAAGAGGGGATAAAAAGAGTTATCAAAATGGTTTTGACCAGGAAGGTGAAGAACATTTTGGACTGTTAAAACATTTATTTTTTTCTAATTCTAAATTACTGAAGGGAGACTTTTAATTTTCATTTGAAAATTTTAAGCATTTAACTGCTTAAAATCTAAATATGGTTCATTTACCCAGAAAACCTGTCCTCCACTTGTCAATTAGGTGCATTTTTCTTAATTGCATTTGCATTTCTCTGAAACTCTTTCTCCTCCAATTCTTCCCGCTTGCCTGCAAACCAAAGAATTCATTATTCATTCAGCTCTCTGATTTGTTTCTTCTGGAGGGGAATTCTGAGCCACAGAATTCAAACCCGGGCTTCTGCTTACCCAAAACTCCAGGCTCTTTGATATCAAGCTACCTCCAGCTTTGTTAAATAAGGAGTCCTCTCATCCCATCAATCTTGCAGCCGAAATCCCCACTGAGCTCTGCTGCCTTTGCTGCCGACACTTCACGGACATGTGTTCATACACGTACACGTGTCCATGCAGATGCACACACGCTCTATATGTTTTTTTATTGATAGCCCAAGGTGACCCAGACTGGATTCTATGCCAAATAATTCACACCCAGCTCCTTCTCAGAGCAGAATCTTGCAATCCTGGGGGGTTGGGGCTAGGGGGGGTTCACAGCCAGCGCTGGTGATTTTGAAGAGTCTTTTTTTATTTCCTTTCCGGCTGCCATACTAACGAACCTCATGGGGGGAAACCATGCCAGAGGAAGAGGCAAAATGAGGCTGCTGAAGTCAAAGGAGGAAAATGTAAGACTCATTCGACAAGACAGAAAATGAGGCACAATTAGGGAAGACTTATTGCCTGGAAAATGATAATGGACAGAAAATAACCGTATTTCTTTTTTCTAGTGACGTCCACAAGGACCATGCATCGAGGTGTTAAATGCCAGCATTTCAGTTTGGGTTTTACTTACTGCCAAAGGCCGAGCCCGCAGCTGCACCTGGAAAAAACAAGAAGAAGCCCAGTCACTGGAAGCAGGACACCACCAACTCTGTGACCAGCAGGTACAGACACACAGCGTTGGACCGAACAGCAGTTAATTTAGTGGGGGTCTTGCCCATGGGCACATCAGTTGGCTGCAACAAACAGCTTAAAAGCTGCTTTTGTCAGACCACAGGAGCAACCAGGCAGTGGTGTCTGGGGTCTTGGCATCTCAAGCCTGTCATGTGGGGAAGGAAAACCAGCGTGGTCTTTGCTGATGGGTTTTTTCTCTTAACCGTTTCCTTGACCTGCCCGTAAAGCCCAGCAAAGGACAAGCACATCCTCTGAGGCTCAGTGGGCTGAGGACAAGCTGTAGGGACTGAACCAGCTCTCAGTGAGCAAGAAGGGCTGGACACTCTTCCCAGTGCAGCATTTGCTGCACAGGATGCTGCAAAGGCACCAGCTCCAAAGTCCATCCTGCTCCTCCCTGCTGTAACCACTGGGTGAGCCATGGAAAGTCTCAGCTCTGCGTGAATGGTAAAGCACAGGAGCAGCGATGGAAGAGGTGTAGGACTACCGAGAGGAGAGGCCTTCAGAGAACTGCCTCTGCTGCAGGATGTTGATGTGGGGAGGAGGAAGCAGCAGAGAGAGTTGGGGCGGGGAGGAGGAAGAAGACTGAGTGACAGATGGGAAGAGAGATGAATGGGAGAAGAGCAAGCAGAGGAGAAAGAGAAATAGGAAGAGACACAAGGAACGGAAGGGAGGGAGAGAGACAGAACAGCATGTCTGTGCCTGTCAACACCAGAAACTCTCCCAGGCTCCTTTGAAGCAATGCAGCCGCTTGGTGGGAGCTGACAAGCTCGTTCCCTTTCAAAGAACCTGCTCGTCTACCAGCCCTGGCACACACAAAACATTCCTGTCACGGCCCTCGGAGCCTGAATTTCAGCTTTGATCATCTTAAAGCACATGAATCTTTCAAAAAATTTGGGGGGTGGGAGGGAAAAGGTTCTCTCTGGCAATGCTCAAAGCTGCTGCTTGAAAGGCCGGAGTGGCTACCGTGGCTCCGTGACATTTAAACAAGTCTGCTAATATGGACTGGACAGAAACCCAGGAGGAACTGGCCCATCTGTGATGTTCCCTGCCCCAATTCCCCTGCTCGAGCGACGGTGGGGATGCATCCTGTGTGCCTCTGCTTCTGTCAGAGCCTTGCTCCAGCAGCAATTGGACGAGACTGGAGCTGCGCAGAGGGACCGGAGCTCGCGGCGCTTGCCTGAAACAGTGACGTGCACAGAACGGGATCCAGGAATCAACCTGCACTGCTACTCCCTCTCCACAGCCAGCCCTCTGCTGTGGTGAACAATGCTTTCTCTAAAGGGCAAGAATTTGCACTGCCACAAAGCCATGGACCTGCACCTTGGCCTGAGGTCATCCTCCCTATTCCTATTTAGATTCACTGCTCATCTACCAGCAGCCAACATACCACCTCTGCATCCACCAGGTCCTCTTTCACGTCTCTGTGTACAAAGACAGGGGTAAATACCCTCTTCCCTTTTGAAAGCTGAGCGTCCTGCACCCATTCCAGTTGGAGAAGGACAAGATGAGACCCTTCTCCCATCTGTGGGTGTTGTGCAGGCCAAGGTGGGGGTGCAGCTGGCTCACAGCAGGTTACTTACACGCATTGGGGGACCCGTTAGGGAGAGGCAGGTAGGATCCTGCTCGCCAAGACCGGGAGCGAAAGTTCTTCTTGCACTTGCCGCAGTCCTGCCCCGTGGTGTTGTGCTCACACTCGCACTGCAGGCTGCCCTCTTTGAAGGTGCACAGGTTAGCGTGGAGGTTGCATTTACACCTGGAGGAGGAAGACAGGGAAGAGCTGTCAGGTGTCACTGCTGCTCCTCTTTGCCCCTGGTGTAGTGCCGAAAATGTAGTGCTGAAGCCGGGCTGGTCACCCCCTTTTCTGTTCCTTCTGCAGGACTTTATCACTGAACTCAGCTGTTTTCCCCAGGTATCTGTGCTGGGGTTGTGATGTCCACTTCTTTGCCCAAGCTGCATCTGCTGTCTCTAGTCCAAGATGAGAGATGCTTTACTCCCACCATCCGACTGCAGTAGCACAGACTTTAATGGTAAGTCAGTGTCTCCAGCTGAGACTCCAGGAAGGAGTCACTCACATTTCGGGGCCGTTACTGAAATCTGGGTGATTACCTCAAATGGAGGCTTTTACTGGGAGGCAGCCTTGGGCTTTAGATGGAGGAGCATGGCCAGCACTGGTGGGACTTGGCCCTTGCCCCTTGTGATAAAGCCAGCAGCGTTTTCTCCCGTGGTGTGATGCTGCACAGCACAAACCCTTTTCCCCAGCCTGCTGTGACCAAAATAACACAGAGAGCAAGTCACCATCAGAATGCGCCTCATCAGAGAAGGCAACAACTAAAAACACTATTCAGCAATTTGCAAACATTAAGAAACTTTTAATGAGCTGTAGTGCAGTATGCAGGGAATAATTATCTCTGTGCACAATAATTCCTGTTGCTCACACTCCGGAGGTGACTTGCACAGAGCACAGAGACTGAGCCCATAACTCACACGTGGCTCTGGTGACTCCTGGGCCCGAGCTCAGACCATCAGACAGAGACTTTGGGGACCAAAACGTCTCATTTCATTCCAGACAGTCGATCCCTAGCACAGCCCGACGCTTTGTGCCGTAATTTACACTCTCAGAAGCAGAATCATTAGGAAAACAGTAACGCTGAGACTTTTGTGCGCGAGTGAGATCTGATGGGGTGACACTTCGTTTTACACGAGGCTGAAGAGGTGCAGAGCTGAGGGAATGAAGCACATGCAGAGAAGACAGAGGAAACATGGCCTGCTGCTCCTTGTGCTCTATCTGCACCGGGATAAACAGCCTGGATTAGGCTGAGATCTGGTGCTGCGCATGCCCCCCAAGCTCCTGGTGCCTCTCCCCTCTCCCTGGGAGCCCCCAAAGAAGCTCCCCAGCCACCTGCCTGACCTGCCAAGGCCACCTTTGCTGTGCTCTCCTCACGCATGGCTGGATAAGCTGACCTCACGTATGATTTTTTCCCCCCCTCCCTCCCCTCCCTGTCCTTAATTCTAGCAAACCCCGCTCAGAGGCTCAGCATAAGCTGGATGAACGATCTCCCTCCCCATCTTACAATCCTGCCCTGTCTCTGACCAAGCAGAGGAGGGAATTTTGCAGTTTCTAAAAGCAAAGAAGGAAGCAAACGTGGTCTAGGGAGCAGAGGCAGACACACTCAGCATGCTCCACTTGAAACTGTGTGTCAGTGAGAGCTGGAGATGCGGCGTCACGGCTGAAAGCATTAACAGCCTCCGAGCATCGGTGCTCTGGGAGCGGGTCACAAATCCAAGCATCCAGGGGAAGGAAGTGACTTTGGCTGGTACCTACGCGGGAGGGAGGCTGAATTTCGGATGCTCCGTGTCCCTTCTGCCTCTGGTGAGGAAGGATTTTGGCTGAGCTGTCCCAGCCCTGTGGCAGAGGCAATGCCCAGCCCCGGAGTGCTGCGGAGCCGGGCTCTGAATTATTCAGCGTCCACACAGCGTGGCCTCCTTCTCTCACTTCAAAATGAGCAGACGAGAGCAAAGCAGGCAAGATAGCGGGTTAAAGCAGGTCAAAGCCTCACTGCTGCTGCTGCTCTGGGCCCAGCCTGAACAGAGCAACAGCTTCTGGGAGCTGCAGATCTCTCCTCCCTCCTCCTTTGGTGGGAGCGAAGGGATGGGACCAGCTCCAGGGCACAGCATCACAATCCACCTGAGAGTGAGTTTGAGCCCCAGGGCAGTGGGTACAAGGAATGCAGGGACTGTCATGCCCCTTGTTTTCCCTGAAGGTTGGGATGAGGTGGAGGGTAGTGCTTGGCTCCAGTCCTTGACCCTGCGAGTCTCACAGTAGGAACAGCAGCCCCAGAGAGGCACCACCTGGTCCCTGAGGTGGCCTGGGACAGCCTCAATAACCCCCTCCACACATAGCACATCGTTGCTCCTGACATCCTGCACCAAGAGCCAAGCAGATGTTTTGAGGTGCTTCTTCTGGCTCCAAGCTGCTGCCAGTGCAGGAGGGCGAGACCTGTTCACCGTTAATTTGGCTCCAGCTACGAAACCTTCACCAAGCAGTGGGACCCAGACTTCTGCTGAAAACAAGAGCAGTCAGATGTGTCTACTCTTACACACACACTGCTCATTTGCTGCTGAGGAGGGTTGGGAGCTGAGAACCAGCTCGTGGGACAGCTCCAGCTGCCTCCTGCCCTGGCCAGCCGGATGGGGACTGGGTGGGTGCTCAAGGACGTCCCCCAGCCACTGCATGTAGGTGTGATGGAGCTCTGCTCTTCCCAGAGAAGACCCTCACTTCCTAATTGGTGTAAACAAGGAAAACTAACTAAAGTGAAAGCAGAGGCAGACATTCACCTTGCCTGCCTGTGCCCAGGTCACTGATTTTTCTCACTCGCCCTTTGCCACCGTGCAGAAGTTTTTTTATCCAAAGGATCAATTTTACCAGGGAATTGCTTTCTGAATTTGACCTTTGAGGATCATCAATCTAAGCAGAGAACTGTAACCCCAGCAGGCTGACCCCGCAGCACAGCACTTTTCAGCCCAATCAATCAGGCTGCATTATTTAATGGCCAACAGCCGAGCGCCGTCAGCCAGTCCTGATTGCCAGCTCTGTTTTGGGGGGGGAAGGTTTCTGCATCCCAGCCTTCCCGCTGCTTGGGCTCAGAGGCTCAGCTTCAACCCCTTCTTCAGGCTCCTCTGCCTCCTCCTCTGGGCCTGCAGCCCAAGGACATGTGCTTGCTGATGGTCTGTGCACAGCCAAGACCCAGCTGGCAGAGAGCGGAGTAAATGGCATTAGCCCAGTCCCCTGGGTGGGAGCTGCTAGTCCTGCCTGCCTCTGCCCGTCTTCCTCGGCGGCCAGCCATGGCAGGAAGGAGAGGATGAAGGGAAAGGTTAGGAGCTACTTAGCAGTGAGGCTTAAATAGCAGGCGCAGGGCAGACACCTGCGCCGTGTCCTGCAGCCGTGGCCCCGCTCCAGCCCCGGGGCTGCTCCAGCAAAGGGCTGCTTGCAATATGGTCTCTCTGGCTCTGGAGACCTGAAGAACCAGGAGCGTTTCTCCTCCATCTCATGGGTCAAGGCTCACAGTGGCAGTGCTGTTCCCCAGTGAGCATTCGGAGCCCACGGTGGGGAGCGGCCCCAGAGCACACCCGTGAGCAGCACCCATGGCCTGGGGACACCCATCCTGCCCTGGGCAGGTCACACAACTGCATTTTGCATTAAACAGGAACTGGCTCACGCTGTTCCCTGCAGAGGAGGCCGGGGCACTGCGTGGCCCAGGACGTTACAGTTTGTGCAGGGGGGTATTTAGGAGTTTATTTTGGTGCAGCTGCTGCCTTTCCTCAGAGTGGTGCAGTGTGGCCTGATGCTGCCAATGCCTCCACCAGGGAACATCACGGAGCTTGGAGCGCCAAGGAAAGTTTACAGGAAAGTGTCCTTTTTTTTTTTTTCCCAGCCATAAAGAACAGTTTCCTGCATTTCTCCAAGTCAGCATCCTGGAGGTCACAGCAGTGAGCGGCTGGAGACGTGTCTGGTGCCAAGCCCACGTGTGAGGGAAGGAGATGCCCATGCAGAGGAAGGGGGTGAGTGCAGAAGCCACTGGGAATGGGAAAACAGCCCCTTTCCCTGAGCTTTCATTAATAATTACTTTTGAAGTGACTTTAAAAAGTCCTCCCAGCCCTTTGTTTTCCTTCCAAGGACTCTTACATGTTTTACAACCTTATTCTTTGTCCGTAAGCCCATCTGCAGAGCAGGGAAGTAAGGCAGAGAAAGGCAAAGAGCATCACCTCGCCCCTCTCCCTCCCCACGGGGCTAAGAAAGTGTTGGGGTGTTGTCACCCCCCCTTAAGACTGATGCAGTGACCCTCCTGCTGTGTGGGGTAGGGCTGGAGGAACCACTTGCTGGCTGGAGACCCAGCAAGCTGTTCTGTCCCCTTGCACCTTCCACCCACTTCCCACGGAGACAACACTGCCCTGAGCTCCTTAAAAAAACCCTGGGAGAGGACATGGAGCAGGAGGAGTCCACTACAGTGGGCCGCCATCTCCTTGCCAAGTCTCCTTCCAGCCCAGCCTGCAAATTCCTCTCCACCCTGTGCTCACCACGAGGATGCTGCTGCGTGTCCCCAGGGATTCTGTGGAGACTGGTCCCCTCCTGCTGGCTTCTGAGACGCTGGGCTCCTGCTTTGCCCCCTCACCGGTGTGGCTTTGCCCCCCTGCTCCCTCTCTGCTCCCTGAGCTGGTGTTGGGGAGAGGCACCGGCTCAGAGAGATGCTAATGACTGCCGGCCAAAGGAAGGCTTATCAGAGCTTCCCCTGAATTGTTTGCTCTCACTGTAATTGATGAGCCTTTAATGAGTCTCATGGGACGACGTGTTTGAAGGGAGCTCTTTCCTCTCCATCCCCAAGGAAAATGATGTTTCAACTGATCTCGGCTCTCGGGGAAACATGAATAACTCTTTTCCATCTCTCTATTGTCATCCCCAGCCGTTGCTCTCAGCACGCTCCAGCAGCTGCCTGGCCATCACTTACCCACTTTTACCTGCTCCTTTGCAACTGTTTTGGCAGCTCAGCAAAAGCAGGGAGCAAACCTTTTGGGCAAAGCATAACGGGTGCTGAGCTTGGATTGTTTCTGGCCCATCTGTGCGTGTGGAAGCAGGTAAAAATAGCTTCTAATGGCTGGGCCATGGAAGAAGCGCAGTCCCTTTGTGGAGAGCAGTTATAGGAGGATTTGCCTTGCTGGGAGATGGCTCTGGTAGAGGTTTGCTATTGCCAGGCCTGGAGCAGGGCTGAAAGGGCTGAAGAAGGCAAAGGTGGCTCATTCGTGCCAGGAGCAGGACTGGGAGTTTACTGGAGCCTGCAGTCCAGGGAGTGAAGTGCAGGAAAAGCCATTATAACATGTTGTTTCTTTCAGCTTGAACCAGGGTGAGAGGCTTCTGGGTTTCACTGCTTTGTGCAGAGCCAAAAAAAAAAAAATAAAAAAAAAACCCCTGAGTTAGGTCAGAGGGACATGTGAGTGGGTTATTTTCCTTGTGGGTTTTTACTTTTGGTTGTGTGGCAGGGATGGAAGGAACCCTCCTCACTGCCCTTCGAAATGATTTGAGGTTTGGGTTACAAAGATGAGACAATTTAAAAGATGCCAAAGTGGAGAGCACGCTAGCTGGCTGTTCCCATCCAAGAGGCTATTTATTTTAAATAAGTTGACACTCACCAGCTGTCAAGATCCTGCTGACTGGTGGAACATTATTTACATTCAAAGCTGTCTTAAAAAAAGCAAACACGAAACCAAACTTCCCCATTAGGGGGTCGGGCAACAGAAGGGAGGAAGGGTGAAGAGGACATCACACGGATATGTGAACATAAATATTTGCAGAGTAATGTGTATAAATGCTCTTGGTCTTTCTCCTGGAATGCAATAATGCCTGCAATTGAGTTCATTGGCCAAATTGAATTTGGCCTCCTGTAGAAGTCTCTTTATATTAAGTGCTTTAACATACATCACCTTCTCGGTCTATCGATGAAATCCTATTATCCGCTCAGGGCCGGACGCGACTCGGCAACAGAATCGGAGGGGAAATAAAAACCCTCACAGAGCGAAGCCAGGAGCAGGTAACAGGACCTTGGGCATCCGTCTCTGGCTATTGACAAAGCGTCAGGAGCGCTGGGGGAAGGAGGAGCTCTCCGTGTTTCTCGCTAACTCCCTCCCTCCCTCCCGCTCTGCAAGTTTCCCCTCTGTCGTTCTGCAGTGGGACCAGAAACCGTCGCAAGACTCGAGCGAACAGTTGCTCCGCATTAATTCAACTATCCGACCAAGAGCAAGACTTTGCTTGAACTCCAGCTAATTCCAGCCTGGAGGAATGCCAGGGAAATTCAGCCATCCAGCTCCCAGGGGGTGCCCAGCGTGGAGGTGAGGACGGGCCGAGGAACACGGCGCACCGTTGGCACAGACTTGGCCGTCCTTGACACGAGGATGCTGTTACCTCCTGGGACCCGAATTCTGTCTGCCAGGAGCTGCAGGGGAAGGAGCAGGGACAGGCACAGGCAATGCTTGCCCTGGTTTCTGTGGTCTTCCCAAAGTTGCTGAGTGTGGGCGGCAGCTGGCCCAGGGCTGCAGGGGCGTTGGGCAAGTTCTTGGGGGTTGTTTGGGTGAGCCCGTGGCTATTTTGGGGGTGATGCTCCAGCACTGGGGCAGGGAAAGCTCAGCTGGGGAAGCCCATGGTCTCACAGATCACCCCAAGTCCTGTCTGCTCCCCTTCGGCAAAGCAGCAGCAGTGCAGATCCCCCCTTGCTCCCCAGGGAGGGATGCTCAGCGGGGCCATCGGCCACCACACAAAATCCAAGACCCTCAACGAGAGACTGTTCCATGGACCAAACCTGCTTCTTTTCTCCCTTTTAGAGACAGCTTTGCTGGAGAGGCCAAGATCAGCTGGAGGGTCTCCAACAGCTTCAACAGAGCCAGAAAGAGGAATGTCCAAGCAGGGCAAAGCAGCTCAGGGGCTGCCAGGACACACTTTGCTCTGACACCCCTGGTTTGAGCTGAGCTACAACTGCAAGGGAAGTGAATTGAGCTGCTTCAGTGTGGTGGCCAGGAGCGCAGAGCAGAAGGCAGTGACCAGGCCAAGCAGGAACTGCTTGATCAAGCATTCCCAGGTCTCAAAACTGATCGTGAACGCAGAAAAATACATCTGTTGCATGTGGGTACCGCTGACAATCAACCAGCTCCATTTATTGCAGGAAGTACTTCTGGGGATGGCCTTGATCCTCCAGGTCTGGAGTGCCTGATCCTGGCTGATGGAGACTGGGCAAAGTTGGTCTGCTCCACTAGCACAAACTCTCCCAAAGAGCATCTGAACAAGGCACCAAGAGCACACAAGGGGAAAGCAGGGAAAGAAGCAGGGGAGCACAAAGGGCCTTTCCCTTCAATTCTTTTGTGTAATCAGAGCAGCAGCCAAGGAAACCACCAGAAAAGCAGGGAAAGGAAATGCTGTTACAAAACTGAAAACCTCATCTTGTTGGTCCCTCTTGGGCCTGAGCACAGCCCACTGTTCCACGGAACTGCTCAGGGATGAGGAACACTCCCTCCTCCTGCCTTCCTCCAGGGACTGCTCATCACCAGCAGGATGGACAGACAGACAGGCAGTGCATGCACTGGAGCAGGGGAGGACAAAGGAGCGAAATCCTAATATAAATCAGCCTAAAATTGATTCGCTTCTGCTCAGTGTGATTTCTCCTAACTGGATCCACATGTCCTGGCCATGGCACATTAACTTCAATTAGAGCTTATTAATGTCTCCGTGATGGAGCTTGGCCTGCTGAGCACGGCGGTGACTGACGTTATGGAGGGGAAAAAATTACTCCAAAGAGACTTGGCGTGTAATGGGAAGGGAAGCAGCGGCTTTCATCGCGCCGGCCGCCGGTCCCGGCAGCCGGGGGAAAGCTCATTCAGCTGTTCCCGAGGAGATGACCGAGCTCATTGCTGCACCGAGGAGAAAAACGAAGCAACGGATAGAGATCTGTGGGGAAAAGCCTTTCCGCTTCCCTTCCCCGCCCTGCCTGGCACACACACGGCACACGGGCCAAGGGCTCGCTCGTGTCTATTCCTGTCTTCGCTCTTCTGCGTCTCCAGTTACTCCGCGGATCAATAGGGACAGGACGGAAGAGGGAAGGAAAAAGAAGAGAAAAAGATACCAAGAAGAAGGAGAGTAAAAATAAACTGCTGTCAGCCATGAACGGAGAAATGGACCCGGCTGAGGCTGTGGGAGGAGGAGATGCAGAGGAGGCCCTGAAGCACCAGCCCATTGCACCAGCTCCCAGGGAAGAAGCAGCGACACCCTGGATTCACCAAACTCGTGACCACCCCAGTCCATCTGGCTTTCAGGAGAAGAGAAGGCAGAGAACTCCTTCCCCTTGTCCCCATGTCCTTTGCTCTGTCCCTTTCTGCTTTTCCCCGAAGTTCTGGGAGACTTTGGTGAGGGGTCTTCTGTGGTGGGAGGCTGAGGTGTGAAGGAAGGAGTGGGCTTGGATGGGGGCCCAGGAGGACATGGACTGTGCCCCAGGAGGGGATCACAGAAACCTCTCTGAACCCACCAGCCGAGGCTGCAGCACGAGAAACTGCCCCAGCTCATGGTCTGCTCTGAGGGCAAAGCGTTTTCCTCTTCCCTTGACTGTGAACACCAACTAGAAATGAACTTGCAAGTGTCTCATCACCCTGTGGGCACTGCCAGCTGCTGCCAAAATCCCGGTGCTGCTCAGGGACAGAGGCAATGCCACACTCTGACAGCACACACTGCTCCTCCAGTGCCACACACCACGGCTGGGCACGGCTCCTCCAGCCTGCCAGGGCTGCTCCAGGTGGAATTTTCTGGCTGCTTTTTGCCTCTGAGCCCTCATTTTGTCATGATCATCTTCCCTCTTGTTTCCATGCCCCCTGTAGTGGATCCCTAACACCACCCCAATTTTATCTAGGCACTTTCCTCCTGTTCCTCAACCACAGTTGTTCCCACATGCTGGAAGTGGCACTGAGTGTCCATCCCCATCCCTGCCTGCCCTTCCTCCCCCCTTGCCTGCACAGGGCTCCTGTCAGGCTCACATTGATTTCTCCTCTCTTCCTCTCAATAACCCATCCCTTGTTGAGCCATACACAAGATTTAATTTGGTTTTAGTCCCTGCACTGTAACTGGCTTTGCTTACAGCTGGAATTAGATTGCTTTTCAGCGAGAAACCTGCTTGCTGGGACTGGAATAATCACAGGAGCAGAGTTAATTCACATGAGGCTTCTCCATCTTATACACCACTTATCCACAGTTCCTCAGCCGGTCACCTTTCCCTGCCCTGTGCCCACCGGGACTGGAAGAGTCAGCACAGGACAGGCATCGACCTTTTCCCTTGTCCAAGCTGTGTCCCCCTCTCCCAGGAACCATCCCAGCAACCCGGGAGAGCCGGAGCAGCGCAAAGCCGGGTCTTGCTGCAGCTCAGGACTTGGGAGTTTGGGCTGAAAATAAAAGCAGATTTCAGAGTTTTCTGCCCTCCCAGCCAAGGAAAAGCCCTGTCCTCCCAGAGGCCCTGCTGCACGGGAGGAGTGGGTCAGGCAGCTCGCGGTGAGCGGAGCCAAGAGGGAAGTGGAGGCGAGCGGGAGCCGCTGCTCTGCAGCAGCCGTGGGCAGCCGGCCACGCCGGCACAGAGCCAGCACCGGGGGGAGGCCGCCAGGAACCAGCCAACAAACCCCAACCTGTCTCATCCTGGCCCCAGCTAAAAAGCAGCATTGCAGCTTCCACTGGGCGGTCGCAGCCCGGCCCTCCCTCGCCAGCCCTGTCCTCGGGGTGCGGGTGGCTGTGGAGTCTTGGATGTCTCACAGAGGTTGTGACCCCCCTGCCTGCCCAAGCCCTGGGTGTTTGAAAGGGTTTCCCTCCCCCTGCCCTAGTTCTTTTCACAGAATTTTGGGGGATTTTAATCTCTTGAACTGATCGCTGCTACTATTACATGGTGTTGAATTTGGCCAGTGAGTTCAAAAGCTGGTGAGGGTTTGGGTGGGTGGGAGGAGGGCAGCCAACAGCAAGGTGCTGGTCTGGGGAGAATCCCTCCAGCATGGCCTGAAATCCAAAGTACTGAAGCAACAAATGCTGCCCAGGGCAGGCAGAGAAGGTAAAGGGAGGAGGAGGAGGAGGAAGGCATTCATGGGACACCAAGAATACTTGAACTCTTTGAAGCACTAAATATCCTGCACCTGCTGAGGGAGCAGCAACAAGTCCTTGGTTGTCTGCAGTTATCTCCACGCTTGGAAGCCAAAGGTCATCACACAAGCATTGACATCAAACATTGTTCTAATTTACCACCTTCTGAGCTGAAAACTCTGTATCCCTGTTACAGAGTCCAACCAGCCTGGACAAGTTGATACCCCAGCTCCAACCCTTCCTGCCAGATGCTCTGGTCAGTATGGGCTTTGGCTGGGGATTGATCCCTGTGGTTTTGCCACCACTGCCAGTAACATCAAGTGTCCCTGTGGGCAGCTGGGCCACCTGGGGGGGAGCAGGGCCCCAAAAGAAGGAGCAGGGGACAGGACTGGCTGTGGCTGGGGGAGAGATGAAGGCAACATATTTGCCTTTTTCCTCGCCTTTGCCTTCTTTCCTTCACTTCCACCCTCCTTTGCTATTTTCCTCCATCCTGTTTTTGGACTGGTGATATTTAGTACACCTGTCAGTGCTTCTCACGGGCAGCACATATTTACACAGAAGCACACTGCACTGCAACCTGGGCACTTGCAAGCACATGCAGAGGGCTCTGCCTCCCCTCTGCCCCTCTGCCTGAGCTCCCCCAGGGCTTCTCCCTGTGCAATCCCCACGGTGGGCACTCCAACGTGCCACCAGTCCAGCTGAGAGCCACAGCTGCTCTTCCCAGACAGGCGACCACACCATGAGAAAGACCCTCACCGCTGCCTCCTGCCTGCCCCGGCGGGTGGAAGGGGCTCTCCCATCCCTCGCTGCAGCTTCCTTCCCCTTGGAGCCCATTCAAAGCCAGCCTCGGTGGCACCTGCAAAACATTTCTGCTCGCAAGTCTCAGTAGCAAACAGTTTGGAACCGATACAAACGGCTCCTCTGTCGCTGTGGTGATGCTTGTTAGCACGGGGTGGGTGATGGGGAGATTTCTCCCCTCTCGCCCGTAAGTCTCGCACAAGCTGGATGGGAAATCAGCCATCTCGGCACTTTTCCACCTTACTTTGCTTTTTCGGTTGATGTCATAACGTAACATATGGCACCGTACAGAGAAATTAAAAACAAAACCCAGGAGAAACACCCCTCTCCTCCCACCCCCAGCTTCCCCTGCCCCAGATGTGTCTGGGGGTTTACCCTCACCCCAAACTTCCTCTGCCGGAGCCGGGGCTGCTCGAGGGGTGAGGACCGACTCAGGATGACCCATACTGCTTGTATACTGGAAGTGAGCTGGAGTTTAGTGGGATGAGCATCATTCCTCACCCCCCAGATGCATCAGTGTCACCCCTGAGACTTTTGGCTGTGTTGGCACAGCTGGGGACAGGGTTTTGGGAGGGAATTCAGAGCCCGACTGTCCATCTAAGCCACGTCCCACTTCCCCCAGCACTGGCTGCAGGAGGACACAGCTCCTCTCTCAGACACAGCCTTGGGGATGCCCTAGCAGTTACCTGCAAGGACACACCTGTTTTATTTCCAGTGCTACCCTACCTGGGGAGAAAGGGTGTCAGAAACACCGCCTGCAGAAACACTGATGGCTTAGTTTACTAGCAGTAACTTCTCATCCCTCAGAGAAGAGACGCCCAAAGAAATACAGCAGCCGTTACCTGCCAGTGACTTCGATGTTGGAGACGGCATAGAAGTACTTGTACAAGTTCTCCCTCTGCACGTAGGTGCCCCCCAGGGCGGGTCTCAGCAGCCTCATCCGCAGGTCAGTCACGGTAAAGAAGTCCTTGAGCCCTTTGGCGCTCTCCAGCCGGGTGTACAAGTTGTCCATGTTCTTGAGGTCGGGGCCAGCAAAGATGGCAAAGCGGTCCCTCACCTCGAAGCGGACGGTCTTCTCTTTCTTGGAGCCCGCCCAGCGGGAATACTCCTCCGTGCAGAGGACCCTGTTGGCACTGGTGGTGGAGAGGTCGCGGACCCTCCGTGCTGGCATGCTGAAGGCCTCCATGCAGTCATCTGCGTAATACTGGTACGGGTGCCAAGTCCTCCCGTTGTCCAGCGACTTCTCCAGCATCATGATGGTGGGGCGCCCGTACTCGAAGGTGATCACGATGTCGTCCGTCAGCTCGATGCTCTTGTTCCAGGACAGGGTGATGTTGGCCAGCAGCGGCTCCGGGTAGCGGCGCCACGTCACGCTCTGCCAGTACGTGGCCAGCCCCTCGTCCTCGCTGTCGAACATGAGTCTGGGCGGGTGGGCCAGGTCCGGGTTGGAGGCGTCGCACTCGTCGCTGCACAGGTACGGGTTCTCCTGGAACAACAACAACGGTCACCAGAGAGGGAGGCAAAGCCTGGGCATCGTGTGGGCATCACAGCCAAGCTCACACCGTTACCAGCCCCTGGATCTGGCTGCTTGTGTCAAACATTAACTGCTGGGCTGAACCGAAGTGTGCCATGGGCCTGGCTCTGGAGGAAATTGTTTCTGAGAATGAGTTTAAGGCAGAAAGATGCGGCTTTGCCTCCACTGTAAGAACAGCTGAGCTGTTTCCTTTGAAAGGCCCTCTGGGAAAGGGCTTTTCAATTTGGCACGGGGGCAATTTTCATAGAAAGCGCCTTCCCTGAGATGGTGTCTGGAAAACTTCGGTTCAGCTCGGCCAATTTACAAGCCTACAGAATGCTGTGCTCTGCCTTGGAAGAACTGAAGGGCTAAAAATGCCCCAGACACATCCCTGCCTCTCATGGCTCCTGATGCCAAAAATCCTGGGGACACACCATCCCCCCTGTGCCACTGAGCATGGCCAGAGGAGGGAAACCAAACTTCTCCAGCTCCAAGCTGGGACAGAACTGAGGAGCAGCAGGGAGAGCAGAAATTTGTGCTCCTGGTGCCATGGTCCTCTCCTGCCTGCAGGGACCATGGAGGGAAGGATGGCTCATCTCATCCAGGTGAAAATGTCCACTACCTGCAGGCCTGGCAACAGGAGAAAAGGAACAGCCACCCCACTTTGCCCACAGGTGACAGCGCACGGCCAAGCTGGCGTGTTTTGCAGGGACACACAAAACATCCACGTGCTGAGCTGCACTAGGACACACCATGAAGGTTGAAGTTTTGGAGGTAGGCATCAGGGTTGTTAGCTCTGCCAATGGGTTTATTGCTCACCCATATGTGTGTTAAAGCCCAACATTACTTGCCCTGCAGTCTCTGCCTCCAGGAGCAAGCACATGGGTCAGACCTTCCTTGGGGATAATGCAGGCCTGTGTTATAGTGAGCACAGACCACAAATCAACTCTGCAACACAGTGCAAATCTTTTTTGCATATGAAGCATCTCTTTACTGTCACTCTACCTCCCTCTCAAACTCAAAATCCAAAGGGTTGGAGAGGGAGAGGCACTGGTACGACAGCAGGCTCTGTTGCAGTGGGACCCTTATCAGGGAGGCAGAAACACCTGGCAGAGGAGGAGGAGGTGATAAAGCAGCTGGAGCTGCACAGAGCTTCTGACTGGAGGTGAGGAGCCTGCTGGGGTGTGAGGTCTGTCCCTCCCAAGCACAGTGGATTTACAAGGTAAGACCGAGCTGGGTGCTGTCGTTTGGTTTTTGGGTGCCTTGTGTGTGGTTGGGCCACGGGAAGGTGCTGCTTGTGGGGATCAGTGTGTTCCTACCCAGCCCTGGAGACCTCCTGCAGTGCTGGGGTGCAGGGAGCTCATGCTGGTCCCTGGGGGCTCTGAAAAACGAGGTGCAGGGCTGGGATCTGTGCAGGCTGGTTGTGTCCCTGGGCTGGGAGAGCCCTGCTGCAGGCGTGGGAAGAGGCAGCTCCTGTGTCCGTGGCACTGGGGACTGACCCTGCACCATGGCTTGCTTTGATCTGGGAAACTGCTGGAATCTGAATGCTTGTGACCCGCTTTTAGGGTGCCCTGTGTGTACCCCAGGCAAAGCAGAGGAGGGGATCTGGCTCGTACAAAGGGGTGCAAAGTGGAGCTCGGGGGCTGTGCTTTGAAGGTGGAAACCTCTGCGTAACACAAGGTGCTTTGGAAAATCGGTGCTTTGCCTCTGCCAGCTGGGCAAACAAAGGTCTTGGGGAACTAGTTAGAGCTTCTCCATTCCGTGCCTGCAAAATGTGCTTTGGGTGCCTCCCCGCAGCCCGGAGCCGTGCGCCGAACACGAGCGACTCTTCGCAAGGAGAGCGGAGGCCGCGGCACCAGGAGCCCTGGAGAGCCCGGGAGGGCATAAATAATTCCGTGCTCAGAGCAGCGTGCGAGTAACGCACTGTAAATAAGGCAGGAGGCTGCTCCGCCAGCACGGGGTGGGTAAAACAAATCAGAGGAACTGATCTGCACGTGAGCACCGGGATCGTCTGCAGGGGAGACAGCGACAGCCTTGGGGAGACAAGGGGACTCCTGTAAACACAGCACACGTCGTGTGCGTGTGTGTGTGCGCACGAGGCTGCCAGGGAAAGCAGATGAGAAAACAGGTCAGCACTCAAACTGTTTGCAGCACTGCCTTGCTCTGACATGGCACCTGCCTGACAGTGAAGCTGCGAGTGCTGTGCTGGGGTTTGTTCCTCCTGTTACAGCCTGAACTCGAGCAATGTGTGGCTTTTGTGCCCACCCCGAAGCATGAAAGTTGATTCTGTGATTCAGGTCCTGAACAGATGTGCTGGGTGATGTTTTAAAGGCAAGTGGCTGGATAGGTTTTATCATTGTCTTATTTGCAGCTGTGACAACTGCGCAAGGGAAATGAAAGGGAGTGCTCAGGCTTGCTTGGGTGGGTGAGGCTGAAGGGTGAGGGCACCTGCCCAGGTGCTCCCCACTATCCCCACAAAGAGGGGGAGATGCCAGCTGGGTTGTGGTGGAGCTCTGAGCAGCACTGGGGGGGTCCTCTCCTGCCTCAACACGCTGTTCTGCAGTAGGGATTAAGAAACCCTGGGATAGTGACACATTAAATATGCTATCCTGACTCGTCACGTTCAGAGGAATTGTTTACCTCTGCTAATGAGACACAGCTTCCTGCTGGGGGATGGAGCTGCCTCTCAGCGCAGCTTTACAGCGGTGGCTGATGGAAAAGGCAGAAAATTCCCCCTCAGCTGAAGTGCTGGGGGCTCTGTGAGTGTGTTTTCTGTGCTGAGGCAACATATTGTGCTGCAGTATGGTCCTACTGCCAATGTGGCCATACAGATGGCTTAATAGGGTAGTCCTGAAAAGACCATCCCAGAGGTCCTGTTTCACCACTTGTCTGAAGGAGGGTGCAGCAGTGCTGTGTCTTGGTGGGCTCAGGTGGGGAACTGACTTGGGGTGGCAGCAGAAAACTCGTGATAAACCCGCCTTGCTGCTCAGAGTGGCTCTGTCTGAGAGGAGTCTGTCACAGAACTGTCCTGGCTCTCGCTGTGCACCTTCCTTTCTCTGTGTGCAGCAGCCACTGGGGCTGCCAAAGCCCTTGAGCTGGTGTAAGATGAATCTCCACTGAATATTTGCCACTTGAGCTGTCTCCAGCATGGCCACAGTGGCCACTTTCACCTCCAGGGCTACAGATGATGCTCCTATCAAAGCTTTCTTTGGAGGCTTCCTTAAGCAGTGGCCAAACTGAACAAAGGAAGGACTCTGTGACCAAACCACAATAAGAAAACACAACCTAGACCAGTAAAGGGTGGCCAGGATGGGAGGTGGGACAGATTTCCCAGGAGCAGTGGGGGAAGCAACTGAGTCTGACAAGCGTGATCCCTCTCCCAGTGTCCCGTCTGGAGGGACAGGGCTGGCCAGGCTTGTTCCTGGCAGGGGACCTGGCGGGTCAAGAGCAGGGAGAAGCGGAGCCAAAACTCTGCCTGTCTGCCATATGCTTTGTCCCAGAGATGAGGGACTGGAGGTGCACGATCCCTGATGGCTCCCCTACATCCCAACCTGTGATGTGTGCTCAGCTCAGCAGGCAGCAACCCCAAAGATGCCTTTAACCGCCCTCATGTTCTGCACAGGCACGTGGCTCGAGGGCTGCGTGGCTGTCAGAGGGCAAACACAAAAAATAACCTCCAAGTGACAGCGCTGGAAGGTGGGGGAGAGCCTCAAAAGCCACCGAGTGAGTCACAGCACTACAGCTTCCTCTGCGAAAATGAAGTGTTCCTTTTTGGGTTTAGGTTTATTGAATTGTCCTTCCTCTGCGGGATGCTCGATGCCTTTTCTGCTGGGGGGGGTGGTTTGAAGTGAGCCAGGAGGGCAGGGGGGGAGCGGAAACAGATGGCCATACTTTGGCTGCTCCCTTGGCCTTGGTAAGATCAGATATAGCACTATTGAAACAATTCCAGGTATTATTTTTGAATCCAGTTTCCTCCCCCAAGCCGTGTGTCCTCCAAAGAATCTGTCCAAAGTCTCATGATATTTAAGTCTTCAATCTAAAAGTCAGGATGCATTAGCCAGGCAAACTTGGTCTCGGTGAGCTTAAAATAAACCAGTTCACTTTGAGTCTCACGCTATTAAATCAGTCGTGAGTGTCCTCACGACAACTAGACATTGCAGGTTTCAGGCTCTCCAGCAATTCTGGTTGTGCATTTCTTCAGGGTGCACCAAAGGGTGCTGCAGCCTTGCTTAGCCCCAGCTCAGCCCAAAGGGGCAAATCTCTAGGGGACAAACTGCAAGAGCCTCGTTGAGGACACACTGTCCTAAATAAATGGCGTCATAACAAGATTGTGCCTCCCTGAGGAAATCACAGAGTGGTTTGGGTTGGAGGGGACATTTAAAGGTCATTTAGTCCAAATGGGCAAAGACATTCTTCAACTGGGTCAGGTTGCTCAAAGCCCCATCTGACCAGACCTTGAATGTTGAATGTTTCCATGGATGGGACATCCATCACCTCTTTGGGCAACCTGTGCCAGCATTTTACCACGCCCGTTATAAAAATTTTCTTCCTTGTAACTAGTTGAATCTACTCTCTTTTAGTTCAAAACCACTATCCCTTGTCCCATCACTACAATTCCCGATAAAGAGTCTCTCCCCATCTTTCCTGTGGGCCCCTTTGGATACTGGAAGGGACTCAAAGTCCTCCTTGCCAGGTCTGCTCTCAATCCCTTCATCTCCCAGCCTGGACGGACACCAGGAATTGCCCTGACTCTGGTGCAGGACCCTGTGCTTGGCTTTGTTGAACCTCGTGAGGTTCCTGTGGACTCACTCCTCGCGTCCCAGCCCTGGTGACTGCAGACCCAGCCCTTGGTTTTCCCTCCTCTTGGTGCCTGGAGTCTGTGCTGGGCAAAAACGCTGCAAAAGGGACTTTCTGAAGGTGCCAGCGGAGACTTGCTCCTTGAGGAGGATTTCTTAAGAAACAAGATCTCGGTCCTGACAAAGCACAATGCCAGGAATCCAGGATGCTGCAGCAAAGCTGCTCCCCACCTTGCTGGGAAGGGAGGGAATGGGGGGGAAAAAAGCACAATAAAAGGCCCTGGTTTTACAAAGCCCAGCTGGTTTTTAGGGCTCTTAATGAGCACAAAAGTTTTTTTGCCTCCTCCTCCTCCTCCCCTGCCCCCCCTCCCCAGCAGATAATGCCATTTTTAAGCCTCACAGCATAAAATTATGTATTTTTGTAGGTGAAATTGCTTGATTAATCATTAAGCTGTTGAATATTTTAAACAAACTAGACATCTGTTGTGAATGGTGAAAGCTGCACAGAAATAAGACTGCAGCTTTTAGATCTCCACGCCAAAGGGAAGCTGGAAAGCAATTGCAACCACTAGCTGCACAGTGAAGAAAAATAAGAAAAATAATAATAATATTAAAGAGGAAAATAAAAAACAAGAACCAAGATTTGAGCATGGAAAAATAAGTAGATGACGTGGGAGCTTGTACTGCTCAGCCAGGGATGCTCATCACAGCTCTCACACCTGGTGTGGTTTGTTCAATGGTGTCTTGGTCCAGGGAACCCCCCCGGGCTTCTTTTGCTTTTGGGGGTCTCTTCTGATTGTTGTTTAAGTCAAGGCCTCTGCTAAAACGCAGAGCACCTTGGGATCACTTGTTTTTAATTACAGTCTCCTAATAAGAGTACTGACAAGGTCTCATCAACTTGGACTAGTCTTGGAAAACAAAAATTTATTTTTTTTTAATTGAGGGAGGAGGAGATCTTTGGCCTTTTAAAGGAAGATTTTTAACAAAGGGGGAAAAATTTAAATGTGCTTATTTGGCACAAAGACCCAAACTGTTGTGTGGGTTTCTCTCGGGTCCTTTTTTCTGTAGTGGGTTTTTTTCCACTATGAACTAACTGGCTCTCCATCCCAACCAGAGACTGCTCAGACTTTGGGTGTTTCAAGGCTCTCCTGCAAGTGCTGATGATGGGTGGGACTGGGGGCTGTTTGATAGCCCCCTCCATAGCCTGAAGAGCCATGTCTGGCTTCCTCAACATGAAGAGAAGCAGGAGATGGCACAGAAACCTCCTTCCCTCCTTGGGAGTGCTCATTGCCGAGTGAACCTTGGTCTGGACCTCCACCCCCACCCACGAGGGGATAATTCCCCCTCCATAGCACCCACCCCATCCAGCTGTGACGCTTAAGGAGCTCTTGGGTGCATCCCAAGGCCCTTCTGCTTCCCACAGGGCACCTCTGATGCTGCCTTTGAGTTTCTGCTCAAAGCCCAGCTGAGGTTCACAAAGTCCCCGCACTGCCTCACACTGCAACTAAGTCCCAAAGTTGGTATCAAATTTCCTCCGAATCCTGCACAACAACCATATCAGCAAAATCTTTGCGTGCACCTGATTCCTCCAGCCCTGATAATGTCCCTGCTGAGGAGCCACCGTGGGTGTCCTGCAGCCTCCTCTGCCCTGAACAACCCATCTGTCACAGGAGGATGGATGGCTATGGGAAATGGGCGTCCCCAATCCCTGCCTCTCTTACAGATGTTTGGGAACACATTCCCCCCCCCAAAAAATATTTTATTTTCCCTCCTTCCTTTCCCCACCCAGCAGCAAACTGGATCCATTTGCTCCACAGGCTGCAGGATGGAGCTGAAAGGACCGTCCTGACACATTTGCTTTCCTGCTTTACACTCGGCTGAGTTCCCCCAGTTCACGCTGGGATTGAGCTGCGAGGTTTCACTTCCCTTCCATCCCCTGCTCCGGCTTTCCTGACTCTGCCAGGGCTTCACAGGGATCTCTGTCCCCATCCTGGCCAGGCTGTGGGTTTGCTCTGGTGTCTGTCAGCACCGGAAAATCACCCACCGAGCGGGGAAGATGCTGTCTCTGATCCAGCTCTGGTGACAAACACCTTTACCCTCCCCGCGGACACCGAGTTAAACCCATTTTCTGCAACACAGATTTTTGACAAGGGTCACACTGAGCAATGTTTGCTTTGGGAAACTTTCTTGGTTTTTCTTCCACTAATTGCTCCAGGATGTGATGCTCTCTCCCAAACAGAATTGCATTTACCCTGGAGAAAACACGGGCTCGCCCTAATGTCATTTCAGGGTGTTTTCACTCTTGCTGCTCTTGATCTGAGGGTTCAACTGCTCTGTCTGGATTTATGAAAAGACAAGGTGATTTTATGATCAAAAATAACATTTGTGAGTAATTAAATCCCATGCTTCAGGGCATAAACCATAACCTGCCAGTGGCCAGGATGGGACTCCCAGAGAACTGGAAATACTCTCTGACAATTAATTTTCACTCTATTCATGGGCTGGGAGGGATCAGAGGGGTGAAACAACTGTAATTAATTTACAGCGATTATTTCCAACAGCTGGCAAGTGGCATAACTCACTTCAGAGAGGGCTGGGAGCTCAGAGGGAGATGAGGAGAAATGTGAGGCCCCTCTTGTGCCAAACAGCCTCACACTGACCCTTCCCTGTGAGCCCAGGTGAAGGTCTGTGCCCTCCTTGCTCGATGCTCCAAGGGATATGGGAGGGCACTGGGAGCTGCCTGGCCAGGGTCCACTTCTGTGGTGCCCAAGTGGGCTTTCCCTGCAACTTAGCGGTGACCTGAACCTGGAAAACATCTCAGGAACAGCTCTGCCTGTGCTTTTTTGGGATGTCTGTCAGTGTGTAGGGAGGGGTCCCTGATGGGCCCAGCAGCACAGCGTTGGACTGTGGAGACACTGGGAATGCTCTGAATGGAAAAATGTGCTTTTTGGAAACAAAATCCTAACAGGTTTCATCAAGATGCTATTTTCTTCTACTGGTTTCTTTTTTTCTAAAAACCACTTTGGTCAGCTCTATATATTTTAGATAACCAGAAGCTGCCTCATATGGTAGAAGATACAGTTTTCCCAAGGGCTGCTTGTGCGGCTGCAGCCCGAGAGCCACTTGGGAATGCTCCCCTCATCCACATATTCCCCAGGCATCGCTCTGCTTTTCCTGGTGTCCCTCCAAAGGGATGTTTTTAAGTGGCATGTGTGGGTAAGCAGGTTCTGGCAAGGCACCCAGGGGTTATTTCACAGCTTCACCTCTGCAGGGGAAGGGCAGCTCCGGCTGGGAAGCAGCAGATGCTGGGGCAGGGAGCATTTTTGGGATGGGATGGGAAGCTCAGGGTGGGCTGGGGGGTGGTTTGCCCGCTTGTGTGCCCTTCCCTTGCCGCCTCCCTCCCCCAGCCATCTGCAAGGGGCTCTTATTAAGGCAGAGACAGCAAAAGGGGAGAAAACCGTCCTCGCTAACAAGCTGTTTGCTGTTTATGAGCAGGTAAAGGCAGAGCTGGAATGAATTATTAATAGGGTGGAAATGGGGTCCCTCCACAGATCTGCTGCTAATTCTGGCTCAGCCGAATGTCACTCCCTCCATCTCCTCCCCGGCCGTGGTTTGGGGGGATTGATTGCTCCTCCGCTTCCTTCCCCTTCCTCCCGGATCGGAGGTTGTCCAAGCCCAAGGTCACCCCTTGCTCGGTGGTAGGACAGGCTTTGCCTGCGTGCGGGATTCGGGAGCAGGTGACTCAGCACAACCGGCCCCACGCGCGGCTCTGGCCGAGACACCGGGACACACAGAGCCATTCTGCTTTTTGCCACTTGCCTTTGGCCCGAAGCAGATCCTCGCTCACCGAGCAGCGCCGCTCGTTCAAGGCTCTCGGGCTCCCTTGGGCCCGTCTCTCCGCCAGAGAAGAGATTCAAGCCCTACTCGTGGCTGCTCTTCCCCTTCCCCCTCCAGCCTGCTCTGAATTCGAGAAGCATCTCGTTCGTATTTCATCCTGGCTCAGGGCTGTGCCCTTCTCTGCACCAGCCCTGGGGAAATATCACGGTGCCAGACAGGGCGGGTGGCAGGTCAATGGCCTGTCTCCAGGCCTGTCTCCAGGTGGGGAAATTGAGGCAGGGAGGGATTTCAGGAGCAGTTCTGGGTTTGATCAGGAGCATTGAGGGCTCCACCTTTGAGAGGACTGGACTCCCGCAGGCATCTGCAGCTGGGAAAAGTAGTGGCTTGTCCACCTAATGTTGATCTGAGGGTCGAGAGAAACCATGAGGGTCAAAGAAATCTCTGTTCTCACCCCATGCTGTCTCTGAAACTCTCCCCTGGTCTGTTACTACCTCCATGTAAGGGTCTGAACTGGTCTTTGCACGGTAAATTATTCAACCTTGGCAGGAGGCTGATGTCCAGGCAGGAAGCACCCTCTCCACAAAGGGAGGATCCAGAGGGAGATGCTCCTTGTCACGCACAAGGGCTGATCCAAGTCACCTGTCCACCCTCGCAGCGCAGCCGGCACCGCCCGTTCGCCGACACAAATCCCCTCCCGCCCACTCTGGCTCAGCCAGAAGCAGAAAATCTGGCCACACGATGAAATTTAACCTCCAGGCTGAAATCAGCCCAGTCCATGGGTGACCTCTCCAAGAAGGGCCCCAAGCACGACGTTTTGCAGGGTGGCATCGGGGCAGCGCTCCCATTCCCGAAGCCAGGATGGGCTGGCAGCGGTTCAGCTGCTGCTGCTGGATCCGCCGCCCGGCGCCTCGTCCCGCGGGACGCGCGTGCGGCTCATCTGGGGGCGGCACAAGGGTTAACGCCGCCCGGAAAATTCCACTCCTAAGCAGATAATCTCATCTGTGCCGGGGATCCACACACACCACCCGCAGCAGGCCGGCTTCCCATGGAATCATTTTTGAGCAGCTCTTTCTTTGTGAACTGCTAATCCCCCCGGTGAGCCGCTCTAACCCCGTCCCTCCTGGCGCCCTGGGCTCACCTCCACCCCCACCCCACCCTGCGGGGGCTGCACCCCTGCAGCCCCCACCTTTTGCAGAGGGGGGATTGCAGGGTGACCCAGAGCCCGGGATCAGAGGCTGATGAACCAGCCACCCCTCAGCCGGCAGCCGTGGGCACGCGTTCAAAAACGCGGGCGTTTAATCCCATTGACTGCTTTTTAGCTCGTCTCCAAACCCGGACCTTCTGTACCCAAGAGTTGCAAGCTTTGGTCTGCCCAGGGCACTTCCCTGAAGCTTGTTCGCAAATTAAGCTGCTTGGATCCTGCCCTGTCCCTTCTTTGCCAGATTATTAAGCCCTTGCATCTTGCTCCAGAGATGTATTTGTGTCCGCAGCCCCAACCAGCAGGAGCACAGCAGCAGCGACCTGTGTGCTGGGCTGCGAGTGCATTATTGATTCAGGACTAAGAAAATGCTTAGGAAGTAGGAAAAGTGTCCTGCTCTCTAAAAGCTTGTGCGCCTTGTAAGCTCAATACATGCAGCCTTTGCAGAGAGGCTCGCTACGCCGCTATTAATAATTTATTCTGCAAGAGAGGCCCTGATAGTTTGAATGGGGGAGGGCAGGACGTGGAGGCTGGGGGTGGGAAAGGGAGGAGTGGAGGCTCTGCTGTGCTCCTCAAATGGAGGTGTGTTTTTGAACCCTTTCTGGGGGGGGCACAGTTGGGTAGTGGGTACCCCTGCACCCACCCCGGCCTCTGATCAGGGCTCCTGTGTCTGCTGCATCGAGCGCTCTGCCTTTGCTGTTGTAGCGAAGCATTTGGCTGCTTTATGCTCTGCTTCAGGGGAACAATTCAGCAGGTGCCTGTTGGAGGTTGGGACTGAGATGTGGTCAGCCCAAAATGTGTCCTGGCTGTCCCTGAGGGCAGGACAGCAATCCTTTCATTTGAGAGGGCTCCCAAAAGCCCCTGAATGGCAGCACCGTGGAGCTGAAGCAGCTGACTCAGCCAGCAGATGGGGATTTACAAACCCTTTAGCTGGGATTAGAACCAGTTGAATCTGTGCTAGTTGTCCCTTTGGGATATTCCCCCTGAAAGGGGCGTGGAAGTGTCGAGGCAGGACTGGACACAGTGGTGGCAGCAGCATCCATGTGGAGCTCAGCACTGAAGGAGCAGAGACCCATTGCTGGTGCTGGAGAGAGCAGCAAAACAGGTGGTGGTTCTGGGATGTGGGTGTGTGGGCACTGGAACCCCCCGGCCCTGCTCATGGGTGGACCCTGCTGCCCTCTCCAGCCCCCCCCTCCCCTCTCCACTGCTCTAACACACTCTGGTGTTTGCCTTCCGTGTGACTGGCAGGCTGGAGCCTGCTCAGGGATGGCTGAGAAATGGAGAAATCCACCCTGGAGCCAAAAGGCACAGGTTTCCCTAAGCCTGCCCACGTGGAGCACGGAGCAGATGTGCAGAGGCACCAGTGCCAAAGGCTGGAGCGAGCACAGATGAGGGCAGTGGAGCAGGGCAGGACCAGGGTCAACACTGCAACATGTCCCCTCTGTGGGTGCTGGTGACCCTGCCTGGGAGATGGGGGGGCTTGTGGGAACCTCATGGGACACGTCTGAGGCTGCAGGGGACAGCTCGTCTGCCTGGGGCGAAGGCTGGAAGTCCAAACTGCTGTTTGCCAGGGCTTTGCAGGCATAACCTTCTCCCCAAAGACATCTCCAGAATGGTCACCCAGCAGTGCTGTGTGATTTGGGGAGGAAAAAGCCTCTTTGCTGTTTTCCAGCACAGAAAATCATATCTACGCTGTAGAATACAATATAGATTTTGGAATCAATTAAAAAAAAGGAAGGATTTCCCTGAACAGCTTTGGCTTCAAAAGTTGCTTATGGAAAACTGTGGTACCTGGGATATAAGGGCTGCTATGAGAGCTGCTCTTCCAGCTCTGGCCACACTCCCCAGCAAGTCTTCTGAGTTTGTTCTCTTCTGCTGTTCCCTTTGAAGAGCAAAGCTTTTCTTAAAAGTTTATTCTTCCTCATCTCCTTCAAGGTGGGGGTAAACTTTCTGTTCACTGTACCAATTAAATCTACTTGACAGCTTCGTTTTTATCGCTGTGTCTTTTCCATCAGCAAGTGGAAATGATCCTTGCTAGGGGAGTAGCATCCCACTTTACAACAAGATGAATCCCGAACTGGGCATTTAAGGAAATTGTTACAGACTGCGAGGGAAAATCCCGTGTGCTCAGCACTCTCTAATTTAAAGCTGAATTGTGTCCTTTCATTTTTCTGTGAAGCCTTTGGTTTTGTACCACCAAGATCCTGCCACGCTCCGGAGCAGCCTCGGTGGTAGGAGAGCAGCAGGGTGTAATTTGCTGAGCTGCTAATAACGTACAACCCAAGGGTCTGGCCCCAAAGGAAAGGAGCCCCTGATCCTGACTTCAAACAGTGTCCTCTGCAGCAACCCTGATGCTGAGAAGTGATTAAGGGTGGGAAGAGAACCAAAAGGCTCCAGCTTTTTCTCCCACGCTCGAAAGCAATGCCACAATGGGTGCAAGGCGTGGATTAGGGAAACCTGCATCTCGATGGAAATGGCAGCAGTTGCCTTTTCCAGGCTCTCATCAAAGGAAAGGGGAGCATTTTCCAGGTGTTAATTTAACGTGCTGGAGGGTTCAGAGGGAAGTGGGGCTGTTAGCACTTTGTAGATATGAAAAGAAAGATGTGTCTTTTCGTCTCCACAACCCGGCCTGAGATGTCTTGGGTCATTTGACAGCAGAGAGTGAGTTTCTTGTGCTGCTGAATTTTGGTATAAAGGCAAAGTAGTGATCAGTGCCATGTAGGTCCCACAATGAAGGGCAAAGGGGAGCTCCAACTCCCAGCCCGCTGCTATGGCCGAGGATGGGTTTGCCACCAGTAGTGGGTAGTGCCGATTTATTCGAGGAGGAGGCAGAACATCCGCTTTTCTTGGAAAGGATTTTCCATTTGACTTGCATACAGGCTCTGCTTAGCCCAAAGGATGTCCTTGAACCCTGGGGTAGTCAAAAGGCTGAGGACACCTCATGCTTTGCCCCCTGGTTCAGTCTGAAACAACATGCAGGGGCAGCACAGGCGCCTCCAGTGGGCTGGGGAAGGGCTGTGGGTCTCTGCTCAGGGCACCAGAAGGGATGAATCCATTCTTTGATCATTAGATCATGCTGCATCTTGAAAACTGCTTCTGGAAGAACATTTCTGAAGCAACTCCTTTTTCCTTCTTACTTTAAAAACTTCTGCTTTACTTTTAACCATCCCTAAACCCACAATCCTTTGTCTGCACCTGAACAGGTCTATGAAGATATGGTTGGATAGAGTTGTATGAGATGGGAAAAGGGTTTCTGTGCCCAAAGGATTGTCTGCTTTTTCCTGTTTTAGCACCCAGTCTAGCAAGAGAAATAGTTCTTCAGCACAGACCTTATAACCACATGTCATTCAGAAAAGTTTAGCTAAGAATTAAACTAAACATCCAATTTGGCTGCATGTGTAATGAATAAATAAAGCCTTTTCTTTTCATGTACCCGTGCCAAAGTCAACAAGCTCTATTAGCTGATGAAACAATGCTGACGCCAAACAAAAATACCCCTGACCCATCAATATGGGCTAAGAGCTCGGCCCTGCATCAAAGAGGGTTGTCAGAACAAGAAATACTGTCTCGACACCTCTGGGGGGGAAACAAAGGCCCCCATTCCTGCAGCAGGCTGGGCTCCCTGTGCTGCTGGTGCAGGGAGCTCCCACGGGGACGTCAAGGAGCAGCAAAACCGTTCCATGGGGACCGTCTGCTGTGGACGCCCCTCCTTGCTTTTGCTAGAATGATTTGGAAAGCTTTTGAACTGCAAGCCTATTTGGAGCTGGGATTAGGGCTTTGGTGGTTTTTTGGTGTTCACCCCACGTGTGAACTCCCCACAAAACCGGAGGACTTTTTTATCCTGTGTGCAAAACGCTGACGCTTGCAAGTGAAATCCTCCAAGGTCCCTGCTCGGCAGCAAAGAATTGCTTCAGTATCTCAGAGCATCAACACCTGGGAGCACCCTGCCAGCTGGGCCATCCTCCCTCTCCTCCCCAGGAGGGTGGGAAGGTGAAGGAACACTCCATCTCCCCTCTGCCCCTTGCAGACTGTGCAGCTTTGCCATTCCCCAGCCGTGCTTATCCTGCAAACCCCTCTCCTTTGAAACCCACATTCAGCTGCTCCGTGCCGTGCCCTGCATGTGATCTTTGAAGTCTCGCCCCTCCCTCGACATCCTTGGCTAAAAGATCTGTTCCCTATTAGTCTTCAGTCACGCTTTTAGATTCATTCAGGCTTTTATTTACTTATCCATCTGTCTTCCAGCTCCCACCACTCCCCCTTCCCTGCCAGGAGGGAAAGTACAATTCATTTTTCAGGTGACCCTGCCAGGAAGGCATTGACATGAATAGGAGCAGGTTTAGAAACTGTGGAAAAAGCAAACCCCTTGACTTTAACAAGCAGCAAAACACTTCCCAACCAGAAGAAAGCAGCCAGAAGTGACTAGAATTGCTATAAAACAGAAGAGACTGTCCTCCAAATAATTCCTGCCATCCCCTGACGCCTCCTTGTGCATAACTCTCTGTGAGCACTGCTCAGAGCTGTTGCAGGGTAGCGTGTGATCCTGTGGGCTGTGTGATGCCTCCTGGTGCTGCTACAGCCTCGCAGGACACACTCACTGTCTGACAGGGTCCTGACTGTCACCAGGACTCTGCTCCTCTGCCTGCCCACAGCAGTGCCCTGCACAGGGACACGCTCCAGCTCCCTCCTGTCTGGCTGCTTTGAGCATGGAGGGGTGTTTGTGTGTCTTCAGTTTTGATTTCAGCTGTCTGAGCAGTGCAGGCGTCCGGCTGGGCTGCGCTTAATTCTGAGTAACGCGAGTTTAAGTGCACGGACAGTACCCCGCTGTTTTGAAAGACACCTAAGAAAGCAATATCGTCACCGTAAGAACTTCTCTGCTGGAGAGCCAGGCTCCTACGAGAACCCACCTGTTACAGAGAAATAATTAAAACCTGAAGAGGAAGGATAACAGGACACTGAAAGGCACCTGAGTGGGGCTGGCAGCGAGGAGCAGCTCAGGGTGTGTGCGAGCTGCTCGCCCTCCCCTCCCAGCCAGGGCCGGGGCTCGGAGGTTGTAACGATCGGTGGGCAGAGACATCGATTTTTGTCCAGCACTTCCTTAGTGCAGGGGGAGCAAAACTCGGCTCACATCCTCTGCGGGCTCGGCTCGCCTCCCCCTGCCTGTCAATAGGTGTCAAGTCACCACCCAGGACCGGCGGTGGAAGGGCCGTTTCTTGCTGATTCCACTTTCTGCTGACCATAAGGGGATGCTCAGCAGTAAGTGGCCACATGTCATTCCCTGTGAAAATTTACCTTGATGGCCTCCCAGCCCACACCACTCCGGTCCTAAGGCTGGATCTGTCCTGCAGCCACCTCCTGCTCTGTGCACTAAGTGCTGGGTGGGCTCTTTGCTCACCTCAGCAGCGCTGCTCTTCCTCTGCTTCATTTTTATAGCTCTTTAGTCCTCTCGAGAGGACAGCACCGGTGTAAGAGGGGGGGACAAAGGGCCATGAATACAGTGGAATTTCATAAACCCACCCCAACAATCTGAAAAATTACATTGCAATGTATCATTCCTGTTCTTAGCTCGATTGTTCATCAGGGAATTGCTCGGGGACATGGCTGTGAGTGGTTGTTTCTGTTTTGGAAGACAAAAAGCTGGGCCAGGCTGGGGTGAGGCAGGGACAGGAAGGCAAATCCATGTTTTGCATTTGTGTAGCTCTCATTCACGGCTGTACACCGTGTTTGCAAGTGTTACAGCACATGGCAGGCGTACGCTACACGGAAACACTGCCGGTGCCCAGAATAGAAAGATTTTAGCTCGATATTGACTGAATCAAGAGATGTGCAGGGCTGATTGCAGTTCAGTTTGCGCCTTTTGCTTCCTTGGAGGTCAGTGGAGCTGAAGTCTGGAGCATCCTTAACCAGAAAGGGTTTGCAAAGAGCTGCAGGGAGTGCAGTGCAAAGCAATTTGGTGTTCTCCTTTTAATCCTTCTGCTGCCAGTCAGATAAATGGAAATACAGACTGACCCATCAATAGTTAACGGTTTTATTTGCAACCTTGGACTTAATCTTTCTTTTCAAACAATCTTTTAAAAGGAAAAGCTACTACTTATCTGGAATTAGTGGAAATGTCTTCCCTGGTACTAATGAGACCCCTTAGGCTGGAGGGAACTGAGGAACCACTGGCAGCACGTTCCGATGGTCATAAATGTTTGGTGTCCCTTGGTAACAAAGCAGAATTTTTCTCTTGGATTTTCAAGAGGTGCCCTGAGCTGGTTGGGCCCGGGGTATGTCCTAGGTGGCAAACTGAGGCACAGGGTACACAAGCCTGGATAGCATTGGCAATAGAAAGTGAGACTTTATTAGAGGGAGAACTCCCCTTCTCATTATAGGTAATAAAAAAATACCATATTCTTTTAGAATACCTCCTTGTCCAGTGCTCACCACAATGGAAACCCTGCCAGCATGGGCTGGCTTGGTCCCTGTCCCTTAAATGTGTGCTTGGACCACTCCTGGGGGACATTTGAGAGGGGGCATTACTGTTTCGCTCTTTGCTTTGACCCCTGAACTCTTTAACAATGTAAAGCCTTGTGAATTATAAATCAAATGCTCCTGCTGAGCTTTGTGGTGCACGGAATGAAATGCGATGATTAATATTTAAGAGAAAATAAGTTAAAGATTTTAACTACAAGGGCAAATGTCTGTCCACAGAGTCTTTTTCGTGGGGAGGTTAGAACAGAGGAAGAACCACATTTTCAGATATTTCAGTGAAACTTATGGCTGTCAGACCAACTGCCAGAGCTGTCAGTGTGCAGGGGCCACGCTGGCCCTCACCAACCTGCCTTTCACTCTTACTCAGAGATAACTCTGATAAAACCCCAGTGCTGGAGCAGCTTTTTGGGGTGGGACTGGAGAGCACACCCCACATGCTTTACCAAGCAGAGGGACATGCTTGGAGCAGCTCGGGTTGAGTGCTCGCTGGGGGCAGAGCTTTCCCAAAACCCAGACCTTACCCAGGACTTGCTCAGCCCTCCCCAGCCCCTCCTTGCCCTCCCCTTCACCATCCCTGCTGTAGGACTGGCTTTTCCTTGGCACAGCACTGGGATGGGCAGGATGCCTTCCCCCAGCTTGCCAGACCAGGACACTGAGAGCTCAAGGCAGCAGCCACTGTGGCCACTCTGAACAAAAATGTCCTTACAGTGGCCACCAGCAGAGCCTGTTATAACCCATCAGATAAGGAGAGAAACACTTACATGGGTGCAGAACCTCTCGGGCGGGTCCCCACAAGTGATTCCTGCCGGATCCACCCGGACCGTCACATAATCCTTCATCCGCATGGCCTTGGGCTGGCAAGCGTAAAACTCCCATGAGGGGCCATCGTCCGTGGTCACCCAGGACTTGCAAATGTCATACTGTCCCATGGCCACGGGGACACAGTGCAAGAGGAGAGCAACCAGGCGGAGCATGGCAGCTGCGGCCAAGCGCGGGGTCCCTGGGCGAGGGCAGTGCCGACAGTCCCGAGGAAGGCGGCTACTGGGCTAGGGGTTGCTCTCGGGATCAGCATGGAAACTCCTCATCTAAAAGTGATCCAGTGGAATGAGACCCAGGAGGTAACAGGGGTGATCCCAACTCTGCCCGCTGTGTCTGGGATGTGGAAAGTTCCTCTCGGCACGGAAGCCAACTTTGCAATTCACTTGATTGGGAAAGTTTTGGCCAGAGTTGCTGATCAGTGGTCAAAAGTCTTCCTTAACCTCATTTTTCCCCCCTTTTATTGTACGAAAGGTCTTCCAAATCAGCATGAAAATATCTAGAGGTGACTCCAGTCAATCAATAGAAAGATCAAGTTCTGAGTCGCTGATGAAATTTGATAGGAGTAAATTGGAGAGGCCGTGAGATGGTGCTGGATCAGGTTTTCCTCAACCTTCTTGTCTGCTGCAAACGCGTCGCTGTGGAAAGTGCCTTAAACTGTGTCTGCCTTAATTACTGGGGAGCTTGAACATTAACACATAAAATAACAGAGCATCTGGTCATCAGTACCACTCTGCCAAGAGGGACCCTTTGGAGCTAAAATCCCTTTCTCCCGAAGGACGGTTTCGTAAACACGAACAGGTCAGGTGTCAAGCGGCGTGGTGGTCCCAGCAGGATGCTGGGTGGTCACTGGGCTGGCAGGAGCAGTGCTGGTCTCTGCTGCTCCTGCCGTGTCCTGTGGTGGTGGTGAGGCACTCGCAGGCGAGGATTTGTCCAACTCTGCCTTTTGGCAACGGAGCACCAAGTTCCCAAAGCCTTCAGCTGCAATCCATGGGGCTACCTGAGGTCTCCTCTCCCTTTCATGGTCAGGGCAAAGGGACAGCTCATCAGCAGGTGGCACCTGCAAGAAATTGGAAGACAAACTGGGTGGGAGCAAGGGGGGACAGTCAGAGCAACAAGACTTGTAAGAACAGGGGTCCCCAAGGAGGCAGAGTCCTCAGCTGGGCTTCCCAAGCCACCAGACAGGTTTTTGTACCAGAGAGATATACAACTTTAATAAAAACCAATCCATAGTAAGGTGCTTATGGTTTTTCTGCTGTCTGGAAGAAGGGAAGGAGCGCTGCCCCATTTGAGGTATCTGCCTTGTAACAGCAGCTGGTCAACAGGAGCTTTAATGGGTCTTCAAATAAAATCAAGAAGGAGCTATAGGTCGTTAGAAGATGGAGAATATGCAGACACAGAGCAGGGATAGACAGACAAAATGATAGTCTTAAAAAAGATAAGCAAATAAATAAGGCAGCTGGGGAGACAGATACATTGTCCAGCATCCCCACATATGATTTATCTGAACAATAACATTTAATAAAAAACAATTTAAAGTCCTAATAACATTTAGGTTCACCTAATACAAAGAGCAATGACCTTCCCAGTATTCATTTCAGTTTAGAGCAACATTTCTGCAATTTTGTTGTCTTTCCAGTAGAGCTATAAAAATTGTAAGTGATTACAAAACAAAATGACAAAGACCTGAAGGAGAAAAAAAACAAACATCAAACCCTCTCTCAGCATTAGATTCAGGAGGAAGATCTCATCTGAGAAGGCGGGAGGCACCTATCCAGAACAGAAATTTAGCTCGGGATAATCCCCTTTCTATTTGTTTCCCCAACTTTTCTTCCACAATTTAGGGATGTCTGCTTCAACAGCACGTAGAGCATTTGCTTTCTCATCAAGCTCAGCTGCTAAAGCTCCGAAACTCCAGGTTAACAGATGCATTGATCCATGTTCGGGGGCTTCACACCGCCGTGCTGCCATCTCCCTTTCCCCCCTTTTTGGTTGAGGGATTGCTGATTGAGATGAATGAGTTCAGAAAAGAGAAGCTGTCTCTCATGCTTCATTGCCAGCTCTCAACGAACAGCCTATTAGAGCTGCGTTGGACCTGAATAAACTCCCAGAAAAAGAATAGACTGGCTGCTATTTTTACATTATGAGTAAATGTAGTAAAAATAATAAGCCGGTGTGACACAGTGTTTATAAGTCCTACTTACATCAGAGCTGTCTTTTCAGTTATAACAAGTCAGTTCCTAATTATTACATCAAACTGGTCACTGCCAAGTGCCTGATAACAGCGGAGAGTGTGAGACTCTGGCATTGTGTAGAAAACAAGCAGGGTAGTTTTAATGAGGACTCCAGTGCTGTTAAGTTTATGGATCTATTTTCATAGCCTCGACAATTATGTTTTGCACTTGAATGGCTGTCAGGGAAAAACCCAGGTAGAAAGGATCTATAATATCTATTAGTGTCTTGTTATGCTGGCTAGATGTCATAGATTCCCAGGGAAATAAAAATTTGCTGGGAAAAAATGTATTTACTCTCAGTCCACCAGCCAGGCGAGCGGATCTGGGGAGAAGTCTGAGGTGCAACACTTTGCCAGTCCAGTCCCTTTGCAGAAATAGTTGGAGTGTTGCTCTGAAATGAGCCAACATACTGCAAACGGGGCAGAGAGGCTCCCTGAATTAAAGGTTTCACCCTGCTTGATTTGGTTTGATTCTTAGAAAATAAATCTTCACCTGATATTATTAAGAAACTGCAGTTCATGGGAACAAATAGAATCAATGCTCTTTGTTCTCTTTGAAGAGTACTCAGCACTCGCTGGGGACTGATAGCCGGAGTATTAAAAACACAAAATTAGATTGTGTCTTGACTTAGCTGGCTCCGGTTTTTTTCTTATTATTGGATTAACACCCTATTGAAATAAAGGGGACAACGCTGAGCAACAACTGAGCTGCTCTGGAATTAAGAGCAGAAAGTAAACTCAATGGAGGAGTTTTTAATTTTCTCTCAGAAGTGTTGCTTTCCCCACGCACCCGCCGCTCTCCCCCCGCGCTCACGGAGCGGGAGTTCTCCTCTTTCCCACGCTGATCATCCCTTCCCCGCGCCCTTAACAGCGGAGTTGGGGAGCCCCCGCGGGGTGCCGGGACCCCGAACCCCGCGATAACGCTGCGCGGCTCGAAGCTCCCGGCGGAAAAACCTGTAAATCCCACTCGCATCCCGCCGCTCTCCCTGATGGATTCGCGGTTCCCGGCAAAACCCGATGCCGCTCCCCTCGCTCCCGCCCCATCCTCCCCGGTTTCTTTTACACCGAAGGACTTTGGGGGGTTGCAAGGGCTGGGAGTGGGAATCGGCGGGGCGGGGGGAGCCCCCCGGGCTTCCCGAACTCCGAAGTGGGAAAATAAAGCCCATCCCGCGGCGGGGAGACGGGGATATTGCGGGGAGGGTGACACAGAGCGGGACACCCCAGGAAAGCCTGGGAACAACTTGGGAGGTGCGGGGGACACGCGGGGTTCGGGGATGGGGCAGATGCCGGCGCTGCCCGCCCCCCCCCTCCGCCTCCCTTTCTCCCCTTTTTCCCCCCATCCCCGGTGCTCGGCGCTGCGGGTGCTTACCGGGAGGGAGCTCTGCGGTGCGGGGCTCCCGGCGGAGCAACTTCGGGGCCGGGGGGAACCCCAAACACACCCCCCAGCCCAGCCCAGCTAAGCCCAGCCCAGCGCGGTGGGCAGGCGCTGCGCCGCCGGCCCCCAAGGGCAGATGGCCGGGGGAGCTTTGTGCAATCCCGGCTCCCCTCGCAAGTTAATGCCGAGGCTGAAATCCCTTTTGCTCTCACTTTCAATCACAATCGGAGCTTTTATCTCCGTGCCTGATCCCGGCTGCGTAACTTCCTCTGTGCAGCTTTAGCACACACCATCCCACCGGCGGCAATGGGCTTCTTAAAGGTGCAGGAGGAAATGCAGGGCGGGGGGGAGGAGGAGGAGGGAGGGAAAACCACCCGAGGAAGAGGAGGATGCGAGCGGGAGCCTTCGGCTCCGGCGGCCCCGCGGCTCCCGGTGCAGCATCCGCGCCGTCCCGCTGCCGCCGGTTGGATAACGACAGCCGGGAATGCCGCTCCTCGGGGCTTCTCTGTTATTTTTTTCCTTTAAGAGCTTTAAAAAAAAAATTAAAAAATAAAAAATTAAAATCATGAGATCATGTTTGCTCGAGGGAAAAAAAAAAATAAAAAAATCTCCAGTCACGAGGGTTTCCCCACACGTGTAAGTCCTCGCTTGGTGTGCCCTGAATATTTTGGGGAGGCTTCTGCTGGCGAAGATGCTGTAAATGAGGCTGCGTGCGTGTGTGTTGGGGGAAGAGGGGGTGGTTGGAATTAATAGGATAAACAAAGCGGGAACTCGGAGATGGGGAAATCAGATGGCTGGGAAATGCTTGATAATGGTGGGAATATGCTTTGGGATTTAACCAAACCGGGTTTTTCTTTGGTAAGGTGAGGGAATTAACATGCAGGGCTGTAAAGTCTGACAGCACCTTCCAGTATGGGGCTGGAGAAGCAATAAGGATTGCTCAGGTCAACTCTGTTGAGTCCATGCTGAGGGGCAGAGGAGGCTCCAGCTGTGGACAAGGTGGATAAAGCTGTGGCAGGTAAAGGTCCGAGTTTTCCCTGTACAGGGCAGCTGCTGGAGACAGGATGCCAAAGCAGCGACAGGTTTTTGTCTTGCCCGTGGATAAATGACAGGTCATTTACGGGGAGGAAAACCAAAGAATCCCCACTGCCTCCTATGTACACGACCTCCAAAAAAATAACTGCTCCCTCCTAACCAAGAATTCGATAATTCCTAAGCCAGAAAATGCACTGTCCAGCTTGTATGTGGTTTGAACCTCATTGACTCAGTGTTTTGTTACATGATTTCCCTTGGCCCACTGCTCTGAGGTCTCCGTGTGGCTTCTCCCATCTAAGAGTCCCTGGAAAACGCACAATCCATCCTGTGACAAGACAGAGGTGATTTAGAGCTCTTCTGGGAAACGTTTCCCATATTCTGGAGCATAAGTGAGATTTATGAAATGCTGGCATTGTGTCTTGACTGTGGCCCAGCCTAAATGCGACGCTGATGCACAGGGTGGTCTTTGCCTGCAAGGATGTCTTTGATTCTGGCTCAGTTTCCACTCCTCTGGTGAGGACACAGTCAGATACTTTCCACATGCTAACTTCTTCTGTAAACACTTACTTTACAGCAGCAGTATAACTTAAGTGAGAAGCACTGGCTGGGAATTCAGGGCTGGCTAATATTCCTGGATTTCACTTTGTGCCTTTAGGTCTGCTCGCTAGTAATGACTCCCCTGGAAATTCCCCACGTCTCACTTATTACTTCTTTATTAGTTATTATGGTACCGTAACAGGATAAAAAGGAGTTGGTATTTCATTTTCATTCCCTCTAATAGCCACGGCAAAGACCAAGTGGTGTGCTGATTATTGACATCAGAGTTAAGTGATATGCACGCATCATTAGGTTTCAATTGGAAAGAATAACAGCACAGTGTGAGTCGTCACACTTCTAAACTCCGTGGCATTTAAGGAAAAACCAAAGTCGTTTTTCTCAGCCCTGCGAGCTCAAAAGATCAGAAGCTGGCAATAATGCTTGTATAGACACAGGTAAAAGGCGCTAGCTCCAGGCAAAGCACCAGAATTAACTAATGAGCGTGACACCCTGGGGAGGCTGGCGGCAGCTGTGGGGCTTGTCCAAGGTTACACAGCGATTCAGGAGATCCGGGAGCAGGCTTGGAGGATGGGAAATCACCCAGCTCCTGGCTTAAACAGACAGGTCTGGCTCCGAGGGTCCTGATGGTGGGAAGGAAAGAGATCGTCTGTGGCACGCCCAGGCACGGGAGCCCAAAGGAAGCAGCTGCCGGCGGTGCTGCTGCCACAGGCAGGAGGGAACGGGGAAGAGTTGCAGCAAATGTTTAATTTTGGACCATTTTGCATTCTTTTACCCGGTCACATTTTGCAAATATTTAATGCTGGGTGTAGTTCTCTTCTGGATGAAATTTCCACGAGGAGCAGAAGGGATGTGATTTTCCTAGAGGGGACAGCTCTGCCCCCTCCCTCGCGCCGAGCGCTCCCTCCTCGCACGGGGAGAGCGCGCGGTTGAAAATCAATGGGTCTGCACCGAGACTTAATTACTCCAGCGTAGGCAGGGGTGGAGAATAAGGCCCTTAATATTTAATACAGCCTCTGATCCCAGAAGGATCCCCGGGGCTCAAGGGCCAAATGTAAACCCATTATAAGCAGGTGTAATTCTATTGACATATGCGGGCTCGCACCTGTTTATACCGGGGCTGTATTTGGCTCCCTAAATCTAAATGGCAAATGGGGCCTTTGACATGTGTGGAAGAAAGAGGGAAGTGTTTTCCCGACTTGGGGTGATAGGGGATATACTGAGACAACAGAAGGAAAACGTGGCACCTGGCAGTCCCTGTTCATGGTGGCGACGCGCTCGCTGACGCCTGAGCTGAGTTGAGCCCGTGGAGGGTGATCCAAGATTACTGCCAGAATAATAACCAGGCTTATAAAGGACCTTTCACTTGGGGATACATGTTGCTGTACCACCTATAATAGCAATACACTCTTTTTATGGTCCTTATCTAGCAATGTGCAGCCAAGGATGTCAAAGTGCCTCCTGCCAGTGAGTAAGCATTTTATTGGGTGGAAACACGTGGCTTGGAATTGTGCTGCGAGCCCAGGAGCAGGAGAGGGACTCCCTTGGGAGGGAGGGTCTGGGGTGATATTTGACAAGCACAGCTCAGTCCAACCCCTTGTTCCAGCAGTGACTCTCTCCAGCCCGCCAGGACCTCCGGGGAGAAGTTTGCCAGGAAAAGGGAGGAAATTACTTATAGGTGGTTTTGTTTGGGATGTTGCGGATGATGGAGGCTGCTTGAACCTTGTGCTTATCAGGGGGATTTGTCTCATCTCCCCACCCTTGTACTGCCCTTTTGTTCTTAGCAAGCTGAACGTGAAAACAGCTCCCAGCTTGACCAGGATGGGAAGGTTTGTGCTTCCCAGTTCCTCATGCTCGGTGCAAAGACAAAATCACGGAGTTTTAAAAAGGCAGAGAGGCAAAATATTTTGTAGTTAGGAGAAATGCTGGAAAACCCACACAAAGCCTTGAGAAGCTGAGCCACAGCCAGCTCTGGCACACACAGGCCGGGAGGGTGGGTGGGGGACATTTATTTTCTTGCCCTCCCTGCACACTCTGCTCTGGCCTCGGGGCCAGACTCGCAGGCGCTGCCCGTGCCCTGCACACACAGACCCGGTGAGCAGGAGAGGGAAGAGCCGAATGCTTCAGTCCCTGGAGTACTCCACATTTTTCTTCCTTTGTGAAAGCTACTGGGGAAATGGCAGAGAGCATCTGCTCTGGGAGGGGAGGCTTCCCCAGCTCCCTCCTCCTGCACAAGACCTCGGATGCATTTTCTGCAGCTCAGCCGCTTTCGCAGGGCCCCGATTGAATGTTGCCCTCCCTGATTAGATAACCAAAGGAGCAGTGACTGTACTCTCCAGAGAGAAGATGTTGTCTCTTTGCTGCCAGAAGGACAGCTGGAGGGAGGGTGGGATTTTCAGCATGCAAGCACTTAGCCAGATCAAGGAAATGGGATGCAAAGCATTTTAGGCTAAGAAAGGTTGTTGTGCAGGGAAACATGAGGCTGCTGTTCTGTTCGGGAGATAACGCTTCTCAAAACGCTCCTGTGTGCCAAACTGCAAGCCTTGACTACAGCAGGTCATTGCCTCTTTAAGGAAAACAAGCATGACAAGTCAGAAAAAAAAACCCCATCACTGTCTCTGCTGAGAAACTTTGATCATTTAAATATTATTGATGCACATTAACCCCAGCAGAGATGGGCTGGGTGATGGGAAGTGCTTCACCTTGACGCAGGGAAAATATGTTGCTTTCTGTTGCCTTGTCTTTTGTTTCATATATCAAATCAGAGCTTAGCCAAGTGAATCAGCTCAAGGAAGCATTTAGGATGTATTTGATTTTTGGGGAAGGTAGAGCTTTCCTCCTCTTTACCAGCTGTGGGGGTGTAAGCATGGATAAAAACAGGAGGACTGTTTAAAGGAGGGATCTATAATTAACAACCCCTCAGAAGGGGAACTTTCCTTTTAACTTACTATTAAAATGGAAGTGTTTGGAGAATATACAGTTTTGGCTCTGGGGATCTCCTCTGTATATTTGACAGAGCCCTGTGAATTCCTCTAATCCCTGCCTTGGAATGTGTCTGTGCTTTCAAAACAACTCCTGTCACCCCTGGATGGATTCCCATGGGAAGCCCCAGTGTCACCCCCCAGCCCTGATGAGAGAGGGCATGGATGGGAGGGGAGCTCCCTTCCCAGGGCAGGGCTGTGTCTCCCCAGCCCTGTGCTGGGAGTAGATGCTTTCCACGGATGCTTTTTAACCTGATGAAGGAAGGTGTCACTTCTAATGGAGCTGACAGCAGCAGGGAGGGTTTTTTGGGGTAGTGGTTGAAGAACACACTTGTAATGAGTGAAGTAATTAAATAAATGCTGACAATTTGATGTGGAAAATGCATTATCAGCTCACTGTGGAAGGTTGACTTGTTCTCTTTTCTCCCTTCCCTTAGCACTGGGATAAACACTTATCCTCTTCTGAGCAGGTGATGTGTTCAGCAGCACAGAACCAGGAGACCTGTGCACATGCTCCCCTCCCAGGCACACATGTGCCCATCACCAAATAATTGACACAGTTATGCTACCGTGCTATTAGTAAATACATATATAATAAATCTCAACACTTAACTTTTTCTTGAGTCACGTGCTGGTTAACACTCCTTTCAGTTGTTCACTGGCTCCAGCCCACACACAGTCCCTGTGCCTGTTCTAGGGAGAAAGGTGCCAGTCCCTGGGTGGTGACAAATGAGGCCACACCAAGTAGTACCAAGAGCTGATCGTGCAGGAATAACTTATATTTTAAGTGGCTTTTCAGATTCAAAACACAGCTAATAAATTGTGGATGTAGAGAGTGGAGCTGACATATTCCATTGCAGAGCCTTTCCCTATCCAACCATCATCTCAGCTTTATGCAGATGGAAACTGAGTGGATTTCTTGTCATCAAGCCCCCAGTTTTAGTGTGACAATGGGAACAGTATCATCTGTGTCATGTATGTTGGAAGCAATGAATAGAGAGCTGAGCTCACAAGTCTATTTGCATATTGAAGATATGGAAAAAACCTCTCTTCTTGCTTACTCTGCTGCCTACTCAAATATGTGAATCAAGGAGGAGAACATGGGCCCTCTTTGTACTTCAGATCTTAGTGCCCTTGAATAAAATGATTGCTCAGTCCAGCCTTTTGGGATGAGTGTGAGACTCAGAACCAACTACAGTGACAGGAGCTCTCCATGTCTGCAGGCTGGTGGACCAGAGGCAGCTCCTGGATTAAAAATGCTCATCAAGGTGGATACTTTGACCTTATGTTGTCAGGACACCTTCTCCACTCCACATCCGAATCAGCACTTGCATATCTAGGGCAGGGAGGCTTGACCTGCCAACTGTTAAATAAATCACAGCATTCTCCCCCCAAACCATTAGCATGGAACAGCAGACATCCACGGCAGAGACAAGCTAAGGACACGGCACTGCACAAGAACAATGAGCCATAGAAGCCACTTCCTTTTGGATGGAGCTGAAAGAGTTGTTTATCATGGAAAAAGTGAAATAGCAGCACACAGCAGTTCACCCATATCCAATAGAGGCACTGGGCTATGACTCCATAGCCAAGGCTGAGCTGAAGTTTGGACTTGGCTCTCTTGAGCCAGCTCTGGATTACCTTCTTTTTCTCTTGAACAACTAGTTTTCCTCCAGGTTATAGCTTACTTAAGCAGTAGAAGTGAGATCCAGATCAGGCTGTAAGGGGTTGGCATTTACATGTTTTTTCTCTTGTGCCGCTGGTATTAATTTCATATGCAGTGGAGAAGTAATATCCTGTCTGTCACTAGAGAGGAAGATATGTGCGTGCGTGTATACGCATAGTCACTGCTGACTGTTGGGCTTTTTCACTCAAATTTCGTTTTTTTGGGAAAATTTTCTAAATGAAAATGAAAATCGGCTGCAGGAGCGACGGATGTGAAACGCCAGTAAGGCCAAAGCATGAGGTGTTTTCTCTTGTTTTCGTAACTCGTGGTCTTTTTGTGTAAGAGTGTATTGCATGGCAACTGCATTCACACTTCCCTTTAATAAAAGATCCAAGCAGATGGACCCACTATTAACGTGTATCCCCCAGATTTGCATATTTCATATTCATGCCAAGATGGCACTGAGCACACACGGGATGAACAAGGCTGATACAAACACAATTGCACCAGATTAATGCAGTGATCAAAGAGTATTGTCCCAGCGTCCCCGTTAGGAATCCACTTTAATATTAGTTATTAATATTGTTAAACTCCTACCGGAGTCAAATTAAGGTCTTCCAAATACAGTCGGACAGGGCTCTTAGGTACTACAAGTTGATGAATATGTTATGATTCTTGAGAGAGAGGGCTGAGAAACAGCATTTGCATCTGAGCTGCGAGGAATCCAGTGCTGGAAATGTGCAGACCTCGAGCTTTGGTCCAGCAGTGCTGTGTAATTAGGACTTGCTTGAAATTCAGATCTTATCCAAGATCTGTATCTGGGTTTCTCAGAATTCAAGTGCAATCGCATCTAGTCAGAAGAGAAGGCTATCTGTAATATCTCATCAAATATTAGGCATTACAAAGTGGTATTCTGGAGCCCAAAATATATTTGATCGCATTGTTCCAGTCCATTAATCAAACACTGCGCTGTACATACTAATAGGATCAAACATTAGGAAATATTTATGAATGAGCATTGTTGTGACTGCAAAAATTAAACACAGCAGGTTTTAAATACACAGGATCTCAAAAAGGAAAACTTGATTATCTCCTACATATCTGGTGCCAAATTCAGAGTGAATTTTAAGTGAATCTTAGGTAGCTTGTGCTTGAGTAATTTACACCTCCTTCCAGCTCCCTTCAGCGTGTAAATTATACCCTCTCCCACCCCTGTTGAACTGACCCACGGCACTGAGGATACCAATGAAATGATGCAGCAGCAGGTAGAGCAGTTTTGGAGAGGGGCTGTGTGCCCATGACGTGCTGGTACTCAGGGGGTACAAAAACTCAGAGCCACGTGTGATATCCCTGGAGCACATTCTGCCTTTGGAATCTGGACGAGGTAAAGTCCTCGGATGCTGGCAGTTTTGTCCCTTACTTCAGCAGGGACAGAATTTTGCTCACTGGATCTAAAGGCGTGGCATGGGCACGAGGGCTGCAGTGGCCCCACAGGCCGTGGTTTTGTCAAGAATAAATCATGTCAAACCGATCTAATTTTCCCGTGACGGGGCAGCAGGTCTCGGAGAGAGGAGGGGCTGGAGGTGTGATACATCCTGACTGCAGCCAGGCTTTTGACACTCACTCATGTGGTGTTCCCAGGAGCAAGGTGGGGGAATATGGTCGAGCAGAAACGCTGTGAGGTACCAAACCAGCTGGGCAGACACACTGAAAAGCTGTTGGCTGTTTGCTGTCGAAGTGGAAGGATGGCTTGAGCCTGGCCCTGCAGGGGTCTGTGCAGGGTCTGGTATTACTCAATATTTTCATTAGTGGCTTGGGTAATGGAATATGGAATAGACTTATTGCATCAGCTGGCAGTGTCAAGCTGAGAGGGGCTGTAAGTGCTCTCAGAGAACAGGAGTAAGATTCAAAAATCTTAACAAACTGGAGAAACAGCCTGGAAGGAAGAGATTGGTGTTCTAAAAGGACAAGAGCAAAGCTGAATGTGTGAGAACTACTGAAATGTGCCTCTGGGAATGGCTGCATAGGCAGCATTTCTAAGGGAAAGGGATAATATCGTGGGCACGATATTAATCCTGAGCCAACTGCGGTGCTTCGGTGTGAGCAAAGCAAAGCTGACACCTCTGTGTGTAAAGAGGGTGGGGTGTGGTACACTGCTCCCATCTCTACTGAGTGCTGGGGAGGAGCAGTTTAGGTCATCAGACTGCCAGAGAAATAAAGAAAATGAAAAGAACAGTTGGAGTTCTAGGAAATAAACCTTCCAAGAAGGAAAGAGGGAAAGAACTGTGGTCCATTACCTCAGGCTGATGAAAATACAGCAATAACCTCCCCGAATGTAAAAGATGCTACAAAAGTAATGAACTCTTGCTCACAGACAGAAGCACTGGGATTAAACTGCAGCAAATGCAATTTGGGTTAGAATATGAGGAAAATGTTCCATCTATAAGAATAGTTGACACCCAGAATAGACCATCTGGGGAGCTTGTGGAATCTCCTTGAAAACCTCTAGGGATGAACAGGTTAGAGCAACTCCTGTCAAGACTGATTTAGGTGGGGTTGATCCTACCCTGGGGGAAGGAGATGGACTAGGTGACCTCTCAAGATGCTCTTTCCTCTTATTCCCTGTGGCTTTATGTTTGTTCTGTGTGGGGAGGATCCTGTGAGAGTGGAGAGCTTTGATTGTGCATGTAGGGTAAACATTTCACATTTAAATTGGAAAGTCTCGTTTACTTGTCAGTCCGTTGTTGTTTCAGTTTAAATTTTACTAATTTAAGTTGAATACTGAATTATAAATCACAGTGATGGGCGTATGAGGAATGTCTGGGGAGACAGGTACTGAAAACTATTAATCCATCGATCACATTGACTGGAGCGTTTAATTTGGAGTGGCACGTTCCTGTTTTTAAATATGTTTTAAAAGACTCTTTTAAAAACAACTTTGTTTTATTGCAGTGCAGGAATTCTCCTCCTCTGTGATAGGTGTGTATCCTTAAGCAGGCCCATGGCAAAAATTGATGTTGGCATATGCAAAAAATGCAGGATGAAACCTTTTGCCACCACAGTGAAAGGAAACCATCAGGGTTTTTAAATGAAGTCAGGCAGTGGTCTGGATGGCAATTAATGAACACATTACTGTTAAGTGATAGCTTTAAGAAAAAAAAAGTTGCTGAGTTCTCATAATGGCTCTTGCTCCCTTTTCCTCCAAGCCCCACCATTTCCTGGGAGAGGAGCCCCTCTGGCAGTGGGATGCAGCAGCTCAGGGCCTGGCAGTGAATAAGGATCCCGGACTGAGAGTGTGAGGGGGGGGATCTACGACTGCAGAATGTAATTCCACAAATTAATTTGTTCAGGACCCAGGGGTTAGCACTAATTTTGCACTAAATACCAGGAGAGCTTTAATGACCGCAGATAGCAAACACTTCAATTTTTGCTTCGTCCCATTCCGGAGCCAAAACTGCCAGGTTTACAGTGCCCTCTAGTATCGCACTGGAGCATTAGCTTTCCCTGCCACCTCCGGAGCTGCCACATCGCAGAGCATCGCTCACCACCGCAGATTTTTTCCTTCGGAGCTTTGGCAGCGGAACAGCAGCGCTGGGAGAGAGGAGCGGGGCTGGCCGGGGCTGCGCTCAGCCCTGCTGCAGGCAGGCAAGGTCCTGCCTTTTAGCCTTTTTTAGGCTAGAAAAGCCTAAAGAAGATAAAAATGCGTGCTCTGCTTAGGGGGTTGCAGTGAGCAGGCTGCTTGGAAGAACGATGCTTGGAAGAAGGTGTCCCTCCCCATAGAATAAGATGATCTTTAAGGTCCCTCCAAAGCCAAACCACTCTGTGGTTCCTTTTTCAATAGCTTGTGGCAATTTGGCAAAGTGATATTAAGAATAATTGGCCTTAAAATGGCACTTTGCAGCTGTTGCTGCATAACCACTAACTAGCAAAATGCTCAGTGGTAAAGGAGAGGGAAGGACAAAGGAGAAAAGCCCGAGTCACATGAAACCCATCAGACATTACCCGGGACCACATTCCAGCCAGATGAGGTCACCTAACACAAGGACTTCTCAGAGCTGTGACCTTCAGCCTCACAAAGATTTCTCTGTGGAGCAGATACGGGAAAATTCCTTGGTGGACTAGGATGTGGCACCCAAGCCTTTGGAGGCTGCCTGGGTAGGACTGAGCTGATTTTGTGCAGCGTTCCTGCTGCTCCGAGCGCTGCCGTGGGAAAGGCGCCGTTCCCGTGGAGGCACAGGGAGCTTAAACTCCTGCTTGCCTCCAAACGGGCCTTGCCCAGGAATTCTTCCGCAGAAAATCTTGTTCACAGGGGTTGAACTTCGAGTGATTTGTAAAAAGGCTGCCTAGATCAGTGTTATTCTAAGAAATCAGACCGGTTCCTGGCGGTGAATGAGCTGGTCCAGACAATGCCCACGGAGCATTTTCCTTACAGGGAGGACTACTCAACTAGTGAACTCCAGCAGGCACAGTCAAGCTGGTGGGACGTGGAAATTACTAAGTTTACGTTAGCTAAGCAAATTTAAGAAATGAATTGTTAATATTCAGATTTTTCTCAGCACTTTCTATGAGATTGTCGTGGACAAAAAGTGGCATAAAGATGAATCTCCTCTAGTATCCAGCATGACAATGCCTGCACTCTCCTTGGAAATACACAGCCTGTCAACTTAGGCATTGACTTTTAGTTGCTTCAATTCCTGGGTTATAAGCTACTGAAGACACTTGAGCCACCTTTTCCTGATGGCACTGCAGAGACCAAAATCTGATGAATAGCAACCATTTGCTACTTTTTGAGTAGATAAATAACTTTTCCTGCTTTTAAACTATGTGTGAGGTTATCACATCTATTAAAAATATCATATGGAGTAGTAACCAATGCATCTAAGGTACAGGGAGAAGGTAGAAAAAGTGTTAGTAAAATAAAATAATAGTAAAAGTAGGAGGCATAAAAGATAAAGAGGAATCATAAGGTGAAACCGTTGATATGTGTCTAAGAGCTGAATTGAATCTTATTTTTCTTACTTTAAGATGGTTTTCTCTCTTTCTTATGCATTGTAGGGCTGTATGGTACGTGCAAATGGATTTATTTTCCTTGGTGTCATTCCCAACAGCAGGACAAATAACAAAAGATGTACAGGGAAAATCTGCATCCCAAACAGGCATTGTCCCTTCAACACCCCCCCCCCCCCCGCCTCGTAGCACACTGGCAATTTCTGAAGCACAGAATGTTTAGCCAGATCCTTCTGCATCCAAACATTTCCATGCCCTCTCACGTACTGTGCATTCAATGTAAATGCTGAACTTTCATTATTGCCAGCGTGATTTCCTCACCTGGAGCCACAAGAGTCTGAAATAAGAGGTCTGGAGCCCTTCTGCTTTAAATTCTACCTCCTGCAACTAGTGTGGTAGAAATGAAGAGCCATCTCATTGTATATGCAATATGTAAGTAGCTTGACAAGGATGTCTCTCCACAGTTTAAGTGTCAGCTCTGGATAGATGGATCTGGGGTCTTGAAAGACACGTTACACGTCTCTGCATCATTGTTCGTAAAAACTTTACTAAGTATCTCGAATTCTTTGCACAGCAATACAAGTAACTGCCTCAGCTTCTCAAGGGCACTATACCTTTGATAATGAATATATTTAAACAAAAGGGGAGAAAAAACCCCACCTTTGCTGAATATAATAGAAATGCAGCTTTCTACTTTCATATTTCCTGGGACGTGAAGGTTCATCATTTATTGAAAATAAGATGTGGACCATCAGTAACATCCTGTCTGGATTTCATTTTCAGAGTGAAAAGCCTTTCTGGTAAAATACAAGAGAATGCTTTTTTCAGACAAACCCCTTGTATTCCAGCTGTGCTGCAGTATTCTCCAGACTGTTTTCCCCCCTTTTGCTGTGCTCTCTGCTATAGCTTGTTTTGCCAGAGAAACTTCCTTTGCAAATCCGTTTTCTCCTTCATATTTAAAAATTATATCGTTCATGTGGGCCAATTTCCATAAGCCTTCAGGGACTTCAGATTTACTGTTATTCCTCACTGGCCAAGAGACAAATTAATTTGATTAGAGCTCAACTCTCAAGAGAGAATTTTGAGGGAAGCAGAGTCCAATTAAGGAATACCTGAGGTCAGCTAATGAGCAAACACCCCCTCGACAGTATGTTCTCCCTCTTCCATGAGCTGAACTCGCTGTACATGAGCAACATCTCCAGCTTCAGATGCCACAGGACATCTCCACTGTGGCAAGAGGACCAAGGCTTGTGCTGCTGGAGAGCTCATGACCTGCAGTAACAGGCACAGGGGTGTCACTGAGCTGATGTGGAGGAGGCAGCTGAATGTCAAACCCCAGGCAGAGGCTAAAAATGACACCTGACCCCCATTCCGTGGCAACCAACGGATCCCAAACAACACTGAGGACCTTGAATGAGGAATAGAGATGGCAAATAGCATTTTCTAGCAATAGAACCCCCAGAATAACTCCCATCAGTTTCTGAGGCAGCTCTCCTGCCTGCAGTACGTGTCTGACATCCAGGCTAAATTGTGCAATGGAGGCATTCCCAGAGGACGAGGATGAGACCATCAAATCAATTGGGCTGCACCCGCATCACCTTGCAATGTGATATTTGCTGCTCTCACAACTACCAGGAGTGCTGGGTCAGTGGCTGGAGGACAGAGCTCAATGGAAACCTTCTGTGCTGCAAAACGTTGTTTGGGTGGTTCAGAAGCTCGGCTTCCTCAGAATCAATATCGGATTAATGCAGGGGTATGAGATCGGAGGCACCATGCTCGGGAGATGCCGGCCGTAAGATGAGATATGGAACTGGAGTGTACTTGTAATACCTGCTTGTAATATTTTAACAATTCAGCCACAGCTTTGTAAGGCAGGTTATTAGCAGGACAGCAATTCCAGCCTGAGTAGCCGAGTCCTCTCGCTATGAACGTTGTCCCTGAATTTTTATTTCTGTATAATATTCATGACTTGAGTTCTTGCATGGTGTTGCTATGCATTATTAAACACCCACTATTTTCCATTCCAGAAATGGCTGCATTTAGATTTAGGTGAAATTTTGGTGGAGAGGTTAATCTGCAAAAATGCTACCTAAGTGCAAACTATTAATTACTACTCCTGTACTTTTAAGCTCAGAACCCCTGGCTGCAGGGATGAAGTTGGTGCATTGGCTCACTAAGTCACTGAATCCTCATTCTCTCCCTGTGGAAGAGAAACTTACTCTCTCTCTTTTTCTTCTCATTTTTTTTATCTTTTTCCCCAGAGGAGTGCAGTGACCAGATTGTTCATCCTCTTCTCACTGTGAGTGGTCTCCTAAATACTGAAAGATGGCTTGGGGGGTTTGTTCAGAAGGTTGGCATCTCTTCCCAGGGTTGGTCCCCTACTGTATCCACATTTATGAATGCATGGAAAGGCCCCTGAAGAATAATATAGAACCTGATGATGCAACAAGCCAGGAGAAAAAAAAAATAAAAATAGCCTGTTAAGAGGACAAAGCTAATCAATACTAATAGCAAAGATGAAGATTTTAAAAGCCTCTCAATGAAGTCAGGCACAGTGTTACCAGTCAGTCAATGAAAAATGAAGTGTGCTGGAGGGGAGAGGCCTGGGGCAGGTCAGAGAGAGAGCAGACCCTGTTTTGGGAGGGACTCAGATATCTGAGTTGGTTCCTCTGGATGGCACAGCGTGTCCTCGCTGCGCCTGGGTGAGTGGCAGGAACAGCAGTGCCTGAAGTGGTAAAATGCAGACAGCCCATGGGAGGGATCAGTTTGGTTAGTTCCTCCTGCCTCTACTTTTCCTGAACTTTTCCAGGTACAGTTTAGGATCTGAGCAGCAGGATTACCCACTGTGTGTCAATGCTTCTGTGCTCAGCCTTCCTCTTCCACTCCCAGATCTGCTCACTTCTGAAAACAAAGGTACTGTGGTTTCACCCCCTACCTGGGAATAACTAATTCTCCCAGGAGACTGTCAGATTAAAGTGGGTCCTTCTCACTGCTCATCTCCACAAGGACAGTTATGAATTCAGTATTTCTCAGTCATTGAAAAGGCACTTCAGATGGTCTTCTGTTATTTTGACCTTTTTTTTTTTGCTTTGGCTTCCAAAATTCCAAGACAACTTTCCTAGCCCCTTCTTGCTCTAGATCAAGCTCTCTGGTACATTTCCCATTCCCTTTCATGTCACTGGAAGTTCATCTGGTGTTCCCAAAACACAAACACTGCAGACCTTCCTTCATCAGAGCCACGCCAGTCCTTCTCTCATGCCTGCCATGGTGCCCCATCTGTCCTGCCTCTCCCACCCTGTCCTCACCTCCAGTTTAGATTGTACAGGGTTTTTTTCTGTGTAGCCTCTCTGAAATGCAGCCTCTCATCTCCGTCCACATAAATGAAATTCAGGTCTAGAATCAATCCTGTGGTTTCTACTGCTGTGTGCTGATAACATCATCCTTTCTCTCGGCCACGTCTGGCACAAGCCATGTCTTCCCGTGCTCTTACAGAAGCTGCTGGTAAAGGTGTTTTCCTACCTGTCTTTGCACCTTTTATTTGACTTGTCAGTATATCCCCACGGGGGAATCCTCCATGAGTATTTGAGAAACCACCTAGTGCTCTTTCAGATGCCTCCTACTCAGTCATTTTCTATCCTGCTCCTGCCCACCATGCCTGGAATCCTCCCTGCTGTGTATTGCACTCCTTCTCTCTCTCTCACACTCCAGCTTGGGGCGATCCCCCCACCCACCACCACCCCCTGCCTCTCACCCCACCCCAGCCCTGCTAGAAAAATGCTGGCTCTCTGACCCAGAACATCCTTCCCTCAACCCCTGCAGTCCAGGCATGCTGGTAGGCAGAAGGAAGAGCAGTGTCTTCCTGCAGCAATGAACTTCCAAACACAGGCACCACGTCAGCCAGTCCAACTGCTCCCAGAGGTTTGGTAAGTCATGGAATCACAGAGTCACAGAATGGTTTGGGTGGGAAGGGACCTTAAAGCCCATCTCATTCCAACCCCCCTGCCATG
>JAYRBT010000038.1:4397134-4408236 GCA_036023395.1 Myiotriccus ornatus
GCCTTGGACACTTCCAGGGATGGGGCAGCCACAGCTTCTCTGGGCAACCTGTGCCAGGGCCTCACCACCCTCACAGAAAAGAATTTCTTCTTAATAGCTAATCTAAACTTACCCTCCTCCAGTGTAAAGCCATCCCCCCTTGTCCTACCACTACATGCCCTTGTCAAAAAAGCCTGAGAGGACCGAGCATCCCTTTGCCCTGTGCGTCAGCACTGGTGCCTGGCTGTGAGCTGCCTGTGAAGAAGAGGAAGGTTGCTCAGCTGCTGCAGTTCTGCCAGTCCTTGGCCCCTCTACTGAAACTGCTACAAAAGCAGAAAATCCCTTCAGCCAGAAGCGAAGGCAGCAGCCGTGCTGTGGAGCTGCGCTGGGATCGTTAGGGTGGTTAATATTCAGCAGGCATATTGCTAAAAAGGCAGCGCATGCTAAGGAAAAAGAGCAACAAACCCCAATGCTGCACAGAGGTCCTTCTGGCAGAGATATCAGCAGTGACAATGTTGTTTGTACAACAGACAACTTGTGTCCCCTAAGACCGGACCCTCTGCCACGCCACATCTCCCTGAGGTCATCGTGGAGCCATTGTGAAACCAGTCCTGAATAACATGGGCCATCTGAAGCCCATGAAATAGAGATTAAATGCTTTTTAGTGCTTTACTCATCCTAAAATGACTGCTCTACTTCAGCGCAAAATATTCTGGTCAAGCTGATAATGTGGCTTTGGTCAAGTGTCCAGTATAAATGGCACTAATTAGTACCCACACCTCCACAGAGGGATACGTATTTTGCAAGAAATCTTATTTAATTCATTGACAAAAGAGCTCAGAACTCAAGGAACACTTTTAGAAGGCCCTCAACTAGAGAGAAAGGATGTGTCATCATATATGCAGGGTATCTGTAAGAGAAAATTTTCAGTGTATGTAGGGACTCTGTAGTCCAAAATGCATTATAAGGCAGAAAACCCAAAACCCTGTAAAGGGCCACCTCTTGCTATAATGCAGGTCTTTTCCATAATAGAGTCAGCTCTGATATAGGTCTATTGCTGCACTGCAAGATGCAATAAATATTAATGTGTCAAACTGTATGCCACCTCTATTTCAGGAGGGAGGCAAAAGCCAGCCTTTCGGGGGACGAGTCGCAGCCCTGCCAGGGAGCTGGTGCATTCCCAGGGCTTTTGGTGAGGAATTTTTATCTCTGCAGTGATTGGATGCTGCATTTCTCTAAAGAATCACCAAACCCCCCATTTTACTCTGTCAGAAAGGCATGAAATCTGGCTGTGCTTGGGGCTGTGCCTTGGGGGAGTGATATTTGCACTTCATGCTGCGTTCATTGGAAATCTGCCCTCGTGCCAGTCCAACATCTTTGTATGCAACCCTCCAAGGTCATTCCCTACCAAGTGACAGGTCTGATGTTAAAAACCCAACATCTACCACCTTGCAAAGAGATTCTGATATGTACATTGTATTTTTTTCTTATAGTGCAATTACTTTACAAATAAAACAAGGTATGTGTACAGTTCTGTGGACGTATCTTACAAACTAATCCTTTCCTTTCCTTGCCTGCATCATGACACTGTTTTAAGTATTTTACCTAAGCAGGTATCTATGAGTAGTATTACCAGACCAAACATTCGAATGTATACTTGTCTTTAAACATGATATTATTCTAAACATAGGATATAAATGTAAATAAACATTATACTAAATATTAATGTTTACTATCCCGTGCAACAATGGTGTTTAAATATTTACTAGCCCCACTTACCTGTGCTCTTGTGGGCATAGCTGGGTAACTACTTATGCTACAGAGTGATTTTGTGGTTGATTAAAATGCAGTTGCGTGTATATCTGCAACGTTTTGCAGGCCTGGTTAAACAGCCACTTACAGAAACAAGCAGCGAATGTTACTTCTTTTAAAAAATGGAGCTTCTTATTATAAATTCTGCAGCATCCCTTACATGAAGCTCTTACCAGTGCCATGCTCGGCACCTGAGGAGCAGCAGGTTGGTTTTGAAGTGCTGGGATGCCACACACAGCGTTTGTCTGCAAAAAAAACCAAAACAAACACCAAAAAACACCAGGAAGGAGGAGCAGCCTCCATTTGTAATGAGCCCTGAGCAGAAGCTTCAGAGAACCATTTTCCTTTCACAGGACTGTGTGTTTCTATCCTGTTAGGTCAGGAGACAGGAGAGAATTGGAAGAGTCTCCCGACGTTTTCTTCAGCAGAAAATGGAATGACATGGCAAGTGGGATGATGATCCCACACTCCCATATCACTCCCATAAAGAGGGAAGGGGATTATATACTCCTCCACTGCAGGAGGATTCAGGCAGCATTTAGGGTTTATTCCATCCTTATTAAACTTTCTGCTCTACAGGCAAGCGCTGTTGCTGCTGTTCACTCGATACATCCCAGCAGAAGCAATTTGCCTGCAATTAATCAGCAATGCAACTCAGTTCCTGGGCAATCTCAGGTCGAAGGGAGCACAGTTCTCTCTGAACAAGTTTCATATCCTCACGATGCAGAAGAACTGTGTCTGCCAACAGGAGATGACAAGCTCTACTTTTTGAAAAGTCACTGCCTAAGACTCCCAACAGAAATCACCGCTTTTATTCAAATTTAATTTAATTTAACTTAAAAACCTTTTTTGTGAAACTCATTGAGAATTAAGTTATCCACAGAAGTACAACAGGAGTGAGGAAGAAGCACGTGGTAGCACATGCTTTTATGGTAGACTCTAAGCAAATAACCTGAAAGGCAATGGGTTGATGTAGTTACAGTGTCATTAATTTGAAAGAAATTACCTCTTCTGGGTCAAATTATAACCTGATGGCAGGTTGTTACGCTGGAAAATATCTGGTCAACCACTCCACAACCATACAGTATCAACCAGCAGGGCTGAGGAAGGTGAACTTTATGAGGAAGAAGAAACTGCAATGAACATGAAAAAAAACACACCCAACCTCAAAAGAAAACCATTAAGTGCTTTTTCATCCAAACTAAGTTCATTGTGAAGGGTGGTTGGGAAAAGGGGTAATATGAGACCTTCTTATTGAAAAAAGTATTGATTGTTAGGAATCAATAGCATTAAAAAGCTGTGTCTTAAGCACCAAGCTTTGAAGGACTCCACAAGCTTTTCCGTTCCCTGTCTATTCTCCTGCCAGAACTTTGATAGATTTAGCCTGCAAACCAGCAAATGCAGGGATCTGATGGTGGCCAATATATATTAAAAAAATTAAGGTGTCAAGCATGAATTTTATTACATCTGCAATCAGATGTACTTCCTTCAGTCAGCTCATCTGCAATTAAGTCCAGCTGTTCTCAGTGGAAAGGACTCTTCCAAGGAAATTGCTGTAAAATTTAATGGGAATATTTTCCTTGGTGCTTTGTTGTAAATATTGTTTTCCTAATAGGCTTGTAAAGGGCTTTGCTTTCTCATTCAATGGGCGAGAGAAGATCTGCGATTTTTTAGGCATTAGAAAATGAATAGATCAGTGATAGAGCTCATAAAACTCACACAAAGATTCTCACTGTATAGCAACAGAAAGAGCTTTAATAACCTGAAGAAGAGGAGGGTTTTGAAGTTGTTTTTTTTTTTTTTTTTGGTCTGCATAGTTTTTTGTTTACATATGAAGGGCTATTTTTTAACTGACACATCAGACAGTTTGATCAATGTGCTTTATTGGGTTTCTTCTGCCTCGAATTGGGTCTGGCAGCCAGAGAGGGGCACCAGATTGCAGATTTCAGAGGATGATCCTTCATTTCAATATTGCAGTGTAACATCCCACAAGGGCCAAAATATTGCACCATGAACCCACGACACTGCAGTGCTTTCATTTACTGTCCCAGAATCCTGTTCAGCCTTTAAGCAAATGACAAACATTAGAAACTTTTTTATCTCCTTGCTGCTGCGTCCAAAGAGCATTTCTTTCCTTTTTACCACTTAGGCAGAGCTTAGATGTGTTTTTCCTCTCTTCCAGCAATCCTCTCAGTGACATTTTCAATCTGTGTGCTTCTGTCACTCCGGGAGAACAGTGCCTAAAATAAAACAGTGAGATTTGTAATTATTGGCATTATTTTAAGATGTAATGCTCCAGCATTAAACATAACAATATGAAACTATTTTTGAGGGGGAATGTTGGGACATGAATGATAGCAAATAGTGTTACTGTGGATTTATTTTCACCCAACCACAATCAGACTCCTTCTCTAATGGTGAAATATGACCTGGCTTTTGCAGAGAGAGTAATTTGCTAATTTGTTTAATGTTGTTCTCTGTGCAGGAAAGCCTTGCAAGAGAAAGAATTCAGAATGGATCAAAAGTGCAGGTTATTTTGGGGGACAAAATTGAGACACTTGTTATTCCTTAAGACAGTGATCATATTCCTTTTCCTGGCAGCTGTGAATACTGAGGAGAAAACAACTCACCCTGGTCAAAAGCTGCATTATCACTCCTATATTGGTTTGCAGTGAAGGAGGTGAAATTATCTCTGAACAAAACCCTTCTGCTGAGGCAAAAGTCCTTCTACTAGTACAGTTTATTTGACAGTAGGAGAAATATCCTTTTGCTAGTATACTCATAGAGCTACCTTGGCAAATCCTCATGGTTTAGAATCCCATCTCCCATGTCCGTAAATAGCAAGAGTCAGCTGGCACAGTTTGGAACAGTTCTCCAAAACAGTGTAGCAGGGAAAGTTATAGAGGAAATATCTGCTGAACATGTATGTTCCTGTGTGCAGGAACAGATTGATAAACCTGTTCAGAGATGATTAATCACAAGAGTTGGATCAGGAAATGATGAGGGAGTCTGAGGTAGCTGCAGAGGAGTGCAAGATTAGGTCTCTGTAGGAGAAGGCTGCCTTCATGGAAGTGATTAGAAAATGAACATCACAAGCATGTGATTAACAGGAAGGGCTAGAACACCATCAAGTTCATACTTCAGGTGAACCGGTATATAAGTGTTTTATAGTTATAGCTTGCTTGGGTTTGGTTAAGTCATTGCCTATAGAATAAAGGATGTGATTTTCATTTTGACGTAGTTCCTGCAATTACAACGTTTGGTGCTTTCTGCTGTTGTATGAATTAATCTGCTGGGTCTACCCAGCCAAAAGGAATAGAACAGGCCTCCTTATCCAGGCAGTGGCCAGTGCTTGCCTTTCCCTTTTCAAATCCATGTGGATAATATTTAAAAAAGGGACCCAAAACACAGTGGGGACTGTGGATAAATGGCATCACTCGGATGAGAAAGCTGCAAATAGCACTGAGGCGCCTTGGTCTGTTCATGCACTCAGGTTCTTTGTATGCCTCTTTTCCAGCTGATATTTAAAACTTACACCTGGTATATAGGAACTTTAGAGGTGTCTGGGCCACATCTCAGCCACTACCTGGTAAGAGAAACAAGCACACACACACCTTTTATCTCCCCAGCAGAGCAGGGGCTGTGAGAAGGAGGAGATCTGGTCTTGCCTGCTGCCTCCCAACATTAAGTGCATTTATGGTTTGTGAGCGGTGATCCATCAGGGAGGTGCATGACAGCTTCTGCAGAAAGCTTTCTTGGTCTCTGAAGGATCCCTGCAAATATTATTCAGCCATCAAATTCACAGCCTCTGTATCAGCATTTACCGATGGATTTGGCTTAAGTGAAGAAGAGCATATGTAGAAGTCTGGCTCTGTTTAAAATAGTAGATGTGTTTGAGGCAAGAGTCTGGGATCCAGTATTGTGTTGCTTGAGAATAAGCAGGTTCTACCTTGCATCTAAATGTTTTGCTGTTTTTTTTCCCCCTTCAGCTTCACTTCTGAAGGTGACCAGAATTAATCCCTGTGTTTTAAGCAGAAAAATTGCTCATGGAACTTTAGAGGCTGGAGTGCTCCAAGCCCTCAGGATAATACTTGCCATTCTCTGTGGGCTTCAAAAAGCAGAAAGAATCTTTCCATGATGTGATGGGAATCCTCACGAGAGCACAAGAGAGCATTTTTTCCACAGGAGGTCATGGGAGGTTTCCTTGAGGAACCTGACTGGCAGCTCCTACTTTTCACAAACATCTGTCCCTCCGGTATCTGAAGTTTTCCTTTGCATCCAATGTCTCAAACCCAGCTCTGGGACACCTCGTAGACTGAGCTAGGGAGGGAAATGGCGTTTATGTGCTGTTCCCTTTGTCCATCAGGAAGAGCCTTGTGTCTATAAACAAGTCATCTTCTAGCAGCTTGTCTCACCACTTAGAGGGAACTAATTAAACAGCTTTAGAGTGGAAACAAAATTGCTTGGCACCTCTCTTGTCCACTGCTTTTGCATTTCTTGCTGCAGCTCAGAAGCGACACAAGCCAGGTCCCCGCACACAGCTCAGCCCCACGAACGATCAATATAGAGAAGATAAATCTGCTGGAATTGACTACAGGCTGTTCTGTCACTAAGTGACGATGAAAAATGATCACTACTTGAATACACTGCATTTTTATCTATAAATCTTTCAATAGAAGCAGTGTCAATAACAGAGCACTAAATAATCTCTAGATAGAAGGAAAATCTTTCTTTTCTCCCCCTTTTTGTTAAGAGGGAAGATGGATGCCACTTTTTTGGAGACCTTAAATACTGAAGTATGGAATTAGAACTGCAAATTCCAGGAAGTGAGTGTCTGTTTAGACAAACTATGTCTCATTTTAGGAAAGTCTGGCTGGATTCTGTTTGAAAACATTGCTCAGTTCCATATCATGAATGCACCAGGGTAACTGTACGTGGAATATGCATAAATAAAGTAAATAGGGATTTTTTTTTCCTCATGTTCCTTTGGGGATAATATATCTCTCTGAATTGGATACACCTGCCAGAGATGGCCTTTCTTTGCTCTAAAATATGTCTGACCTTTCCCTGAGCTAACTGGATGCAGTTTACCATACTGGCCCAAGTATAAAGCAAAGTCTTTTTCAGATAATAGCCTTTGGAAAAAATCCATTCTGTTCGGTATCCGCTGCCCACGCCACACATCCCGATCCCGTGGACACTGTGAGCTGGCACACCAGTGTGGCATCAGGCTGGCACCTCCAGCTCACACTCCTCCCTGCTGCCTTTTGGGTCTGCAGCTCTTGGTGGAGCAAGACCCAGACGGGCTGACCCTGGCTGGGGGTGCTGGTAAGCCTGTGGCCCCACTGTGTGTGCACATGCTCCGGGCTCTGTCCCGACAAAACAGAGCTGGGCTTTTATTTGAAGCCAATTTATTTCCACGTCATCTGGCGCCTCCACTGTCTCCAAGTATTGATGTCCCTTTTATCTCATTTATGAGACAGCAACAAACACGCTGTTGCCTTTGACAACAAATTGGTTAACTTTTTTTTTTCCTTTTCCCCCTAAACAGGATGTTTTCCATAACAGTGTCTGAGGGATTAGAAGCTTCTGGGTGAACCCAGTCCAGTGGCACTTTGAGCCCAGTCAGGTCCTGCTAACACGCAGAGCGCTGCAGTGACTCGAGGATGCTGTGTACAGTTTTCAGATATGTGTCTTCCCTCTCCAGTGGAAATGCTCTCTTGGTTGTGGACTCTGTGAGCTTAATTCTGCTTAGCTGCCCTGCAGATTCCAAAGCAGGGTCTTGAAGAAGGCAGCAGTGGTGTAGAAAGGCTTATCGATTGAAAGCTCCCTTTGTATGTACTCCAAGTTTAGTTCAACCTCTTTCCTGAATAAAGGTCAAGATGAAGTACTGAATTTCTGAAATGCTGAAGTTTTGAATGTCCCAGAACTTTGCTTTATTCTGCCTGGTTTGTCTGGATATCTGTTAAAAAGCACAGCTGTCTGTCCTCTTTGACGGATTGATGAACAATAGTGAGTGTGAAACAGTTGGAAGGAAAACACTGATCTGTGCAGTTGCTAGAAATGCTTGACTTGTCTGGAAAACTGCAGGTTTCCATGCCCTCACTCAGCCTTAAGCATATTTGGCTAGGTTTATTTTTGTTGTTGGCCTCCCCTTTTGACAGCTGGAAAAGAAAAAGGGCCTGCAAGAAAAGCAGCAAAGAGTAAAGAAAACGACCTTGTTGTTTCAGGATGGCTGCTGTTTAAGGGGAAATCAGCCCAAATTCATCTGTTAAATATCCTGCCGAGATTGATGGGTGTGTGGAGAGGTGATTATAAAAGCCAGCAAGTAGCTTAATTAGGATGGAGAGTTATGAGAAGTAGCTTGGCTTTTGTGAGAAGCACTGGAGAAAACGACTCTTGGCAAGTGGCTGGTGGAAGGGGGAATGCTAAGCTCAGGAGTTAGCAGGATCGTTGCTTGGCATGCTGCAGTTGTATTTAGAAGGAATAAAGCTGAAGAGTGCCAAAACCATGCCTGAATCTGGTTCATGTCAGGCCTTATTGTCCCGAGATTATGCTTTCCACGAGTAGCATTTCCTAATCAGAGACCTGAGAACTCCTTGAACTTGTTTTAGGGATTGTTGCTGGGTGGGTTTTTTTTTAATGAGCCGGGGGAAAAGCAGCCTCTGCTGTTCCAAGCTGCAGGTGAGACTTTGCTCCTGGCAAGAAGAAATACCATATATCGTACCCTGAACTCCATCATATTTACTGTCATAACACTGGATACGCTACCATCTAAAACTTCCCTGTGCCTGTTCAGTGGAGAGCAGTATCGAGTGGATGTGCTCAAGCAGGTATTGAATAACCATCGTGCCTCGAGCTTCCCTTTTGCCTGCTGCAAAATCCTACCTCTGCAAGGGACTGGTAAGGAGGAGAATCGAGCATTATGTATTCAACAAATTCTGCTGACTGCTGCTAGGCAGTGAGGCTGGAATGATTGTGCCAAATCCTGATCTTTCATGATAATGGAAGCGGAATTTTCCCCAGAGCAAGCCAGTATCAGAGAGAAAACCAAGGGGACAACACAGAATATTTGAAAACACAGCCCAGGCATTAAAAAAGACAAACAGACGTTAAGGAGTTAAATTAGAGAATACACAAATATCCTAGAATTATGTAAAAACCCGATCCTGCAGTCTGTGGATAGGGAAAACAATGTTTAACTGTCTCTTAATACTGCAGAATCATCAGTGTAGTCAACAAGAAACAACTGGGTCATTCTGTCTCAGTCACTTGCATATTGCAGAACTCCTTGTCTGTTCTTGCTACTATTTCATCCCTGCCAATGTCTTATTTAACCTGCTCAGGATAGCTGTCATTTTGGAAATATGCAAAACATATTAAATTTTAACTGCCTCATTTAAAAATACATATTTGTGCAGATTTGGGGATCTGAATGTGTAGGGCAACGGAACACGATTCAAAGGCCAATTTAAAGAAAGTATGTTTTGAGCAGCCATCAACTGATAGACTGAAAAGCAAGGCAAAAGCACAGGGGTTTTTTTTAGATGTCGAGTGGACTAAATGCAATGTGAATTTATCGGCAAACCATCTGTGATTTCTGGTATTTTTTGATGCCTTCACAGATCTAATTTTAAGCAGCTCTGTAGCCTTTAAATAATGGTACTTTCTTCCCATTCGGTTTTACATCAGATTCCCCACTTGATCGCTGAATGTTTAAAGAAAAGAAGTGGCTGAGTTCTCTGCAGATTGCACACATACAGAACAAAACAGCAGCCTTTTATTTTTGCAAGTAAAATTCGACATATTTTGGGACAGAAGTCTGCATGCATAAAATAACACCATGAGTTTTGCTGGGTACGGTTTACTTCTTGTATTTTGCTTTACACTCCTCATGTAAATTCGGTGCTGGGATAAGGTGTTAAGTTGACATCTCCAGGGACTGAAGTTCCAGAAGCATCACAACCCAACAGCAGATCTCTTTGAATTATCTTGAAACTCATATCAAGAGTGCCAGTTTCATCAGGCAAGAGGGAATCGAAGAGTCATAATCCATCCAGTCCGCGGTGGTTCTGCAGACAAATCTGTTACGTGCTGGATTTTCTCTGTGTGATGGGGACACTTTATAACCATAAACCGAAAGAGAACACTTCGGATTACCGAACAACCGCCTGAAAATTGTAGTTCCTACAGTTACAGAGATGCCCTGAGGGGACTGGGAGGCCTCCAGGTGTGTTTTCCATGCACCACGATGTGGGGGAAGATCCTTTTCGAATGTGAGCCTGGTCGCCTGAGAGCGTGAAACAATAGGAAGCTGAGTCTATTCATCCCCCAGGAAATCTGATGATAACTGCATCATTGTCAGCTCAGTTCATTATTTCACTGGTTCTTCTGGCAGGAGTGTTCAGATAAGGTTTTTGCTCACTATTGTTGGATATAGTGGGGGATTCTCATTCAGGGAACAATAGGAAAGAAATAGCACTGAAGAGCAAGTCTCCCCCACATCAGAAAATGTCTTGCCATTCCAACCTTCTCTAAAAGGAGGCAGGAAGAATTCCCTTCTCTTGGAAGAAGCCTCAAACATGAGTCAGTAACCCCCCAACTGCTCCTCTGTTTCAATAATGCACGCTGTAGTAAACTCTGTGGCTAACTGAAGACTGAAAACCTGAAAGAAATTAATAGGAATGTAAAAATACCAAGAATATCTTACCAATCGCATTACTGAGCATCACAATTGTTTGAACACCACCAACAACAAAATCAGTTTACTGTATTTATCTGAAGTGCTGTCGAGAATGTAGCAATGAAGTATAAAGAAATGAAGAGGCTCTGGTGATGAATATCAGTCCAGCTTGCCACAGAAAAAATATCAGCATTTATCTATGTCATAGGAAGATAAAGATAATTTCTTATGATGTGAGTTATTTCAAATATTGAGCCCTGTTCAGACACGGCATGAGAGATTATCTGCACTTGTTATGAAACCCAAAAGTCACCATTAATTGTCTCTCCTGACAACAAAATTAATTTCTCTTAAATGAGAATGCATTTCTAATTGGGCACTTTCTTCCCTAACAAATTGTTTACAGTACCTCTGCAAGGAGTCTGAAGTCATCCCTTTGCTTTGATGTTGCTGATTAATTACAGCCCACGTGGTTCTTAGTAGCTGCAATTTGAGTCAAACTGCCATAACATACTTTGCTGTGAAAGGTTCATCTTAAATTACACGCTCCCCAGCCAAGCTCCTGCTTGAGGAGGGAACTGAACTTCTCTTGCTGCATGTGATGCCAGGTTGGGTTGTTACGGGGGGG
>JAYRBT010000038.1:4411163-4442969 GCA_036023395.1 Myiotriccus ornatus
TGGAAGTGCTCTCGCCTGCTTCGAGCTCAGCGCAGTTGCTGCAGCAGGCGGAGACCTTGCTTGCCATTCTACATGGTTTTGTTTCTGGTTTTGTGCCTGGGAAACACCCCACAAACCCACAGAACATCCAGAGGATGGAATAGGCCCTGTATATACTTCGTCACGGTCTGCAGCTTCCTCACGTTCTCTTATCTCTGGTGACCAGTGGTAGGACCCGAGGGAACGGCACGAGGCTGTGTCGGGGGAGGTTTAGGTTGCACAGTAGGAAAAGGTCCTTCCCCCAGAGGGTGGTTGGCACTGAACAGGCTCCCCAGGGCAGTGCTCATGGCCCCAAGGCTGCCAGAGCTCCAGGAGTGTTTGGACTCCGGAACAGGGTGGGATTGTTGTGGGATCTTGTGCAGGGCCAGGAGTTGTACCCAATGATCCTTGTGTGTCCCCTTTCCAGCTCAGGATAGTGTTTGATTCAGTGATTGTGTGTCTCTGTAACTCTACGATGCTACGATTCTATGATGCTACTATTCTGTGCTTTGAGGTGTCTGGATTTGGCACTGGGTGATGCGATTTGGGGGTTAAAGCGGTTAGTGCCGCTGGACCGTTGGACTCGACGATCTTAAATGTCTCTTCCAACCTTGACAACTCCGCGATTCTTGAACGTGGAGGGGTGGGGAGGGGACCAGAAGCGGACGGAGCCCCGGAGAACCCCCCCCGCTGGTGGAAAAAAAAAAAAAAAAAAAAAGAGCGTAAAAGGCTCTAAAAGAAGCCCCCGCCCCTCACACCGCCGGACTACATTTCCCGGCATGCCCCGCGCACTCGCGGCCCGGCAGGGAGGGGGGGCCGTTGCCAAGATGGCGGACGGGGCGCTGAGCCCCGGCGTGAACCTGGAGGCGTTCGCCCAGGCCATCGCCGCCATCCAGGCGCTGCGCTCCAGCGTCACCAGGGTCTTCGACTGCCTCAAGGATGGGATGCGCAACAAGGAGACCCTGGAGGGCCGCGAGAAGGGCTTCATGGCCGCCTTCCAGGAGAGCCTGCACTCCGTCAGCCGCGACCTGGGGTGAGAGCACCGCGTTCCCTCCCCCGCTTCGCGGTGGGCAGGGAATGGGGGTCCCTGGGGTGCCCCGGCCCCTCGCAGCGCCCGGCGGGGCCGTGTACACTCCCCCCCGCTCCCCGGGGGAAGTTTTTAGGCAAATAAACGCGGAAACGCTCCGGTTTATTACCCCCCCCCAGCATCGCTCGCGTTGCCCCTTCGTGGTGTTCCATTCCAGAGTCCCCGAAGGGCTGGATGTGCTCACAGTGTTCCTCATTGTGTTCACCTGTTTCTCGTTCTCGTTTTGTTTTAAGGGAGGAGCTGCCGGTGGGGTCGCGTTGGAAAGGTGAAGGTGTTCGGTTGCAGGGAGATTTTTCTCTGGTTTTTTGACTTGTTTTTGGTCAACCCCCCACTTTTTTAGGCTATTCAGTAGCAACCAAGGGGTTCAAGAATGACCACTTCCTACCAAAACTTGTCAGGCTGCAAAGTTAGCCCAGGTAAGTGTAGTTGTTTAGTGCCAGCAGGTGTGTTTTGTGTAAGTAGACAGAAACTGCTGAGGCTGAAGACAGGGAGGAAAGTTATGGGCAGAAGAGAGAGGCTGGTCCACCTCCATTCATTCAGCAATTTTGTTCCTTTTAAATGAAATTCCTTATGAAGACACAGGAACTGAGTACTAAATATACGTTTAGGGATGTGGTTTAGTGGCAGACTTGTCAGTGTGAGGTTTAGGTTTGGATTTGGTGATCATAAAGGCCTTTTCCAACCTGATGGGTTCTGTGATGGTCCGTGTGGATCCTGCCACTGGGCTGCTGGGTCGGGCTGTATCCCCCTGGGAGCCACCAGCACCGTCCAGGGAGGTGTCCAAGGGCAGGGCAGGCACTTGACCACCCTTTCCCAGAACATCTTTTTGGCCTCCAGGGGTTTAGTGTTCAGGGGTTTGTGTACAAGAATTTCTTGCTGGCTGATGGGCCTTGCTGATTTTTAGTTCTCATTGTGGTGATATAATTCGTTACCCACTTCTTCCCTTGTCTTGGGAAAGGTGGTGGATATCCATTCTCACGAATGATGTTGTACCCAGCTCTAGAAACTTGTGTTTATCCCTTTGGTTTTTAGTTTCCAAGCTGAGGTTTCGCGGTTCCTTCCATGGAAGCTGAGCTGTTCCTTTCGTTATCCTTCTTGTCTTGCTCTGGGGCTTTTTGAAGGTTTATCAATTATGACCCCAAAATCTTGTTTCCACACAGTTCAGGAGTTGGACTTTGATCCTTGTGAGTCCCTTCCAATTCAGGATATTCTGTAAATTAGCAAGGGAATACTCCAAGGTGCACTGAAGTCAATTCTACCAGTGGTCCTTTACACCATAACAGTATTAACTGGGATCCCTGTTCAGCAAATCCTCAGTTATTATGTCTGTCCACATTTACTTCGTGTATTCTTTTGACAAGAAGTTTTAAGCAGATTTGTGAGTGTTCACAGAACCAGAAAGAAAGTAGGCCGTGGAAACTTGTAGGAATGATGACTAATAAAGAAGAATTTTGTGGTAGTAAAGTAGGGAAGTCTCTTTACTGTCAGTTCTTAGAGTTTGTTTTTGTAGCCTTCATTAAATGCAAATGGAGATATTTGGGATTTTTCTTTACAGAGATGTTCAGAAGTTGCTCTTTGAAGTGCCCGAGTCCTGCTTTTAATTTAGTGGAAGTTCTGAAGTTCAGATTGGATGTAACACTTGGAAGTCAAAAGGAAAGGCACCTGATTAGTCATGCCACTTGAAAAACTGCATTTTAAATCTGTGCAAAGTGGCCAGTCTTCCTTCTTCAGTTGATTAATGCAAGTTTTAAAAATTGCTTAACTTCGGTTATGATTAAATGTTGTGTTTGACAAATGAGATATGAAACAATGATAGATCATTTCACGGTGAGGTTTCTTCATGGGAAAATGGTGCTTATTATGCTGCAGTTGAGTATTTTATGGACAAATGTACAAATTGCTTATGGGAATCAGAAGATTCTTCCTTGCTCTGAGAACCTGGAATGTGGATAGGTACTTAGAGTGATCACAAACTTTGCAGGGCCGTCACCAGGCTTAGGATTGATTGCAGGTGTGTATTGATATGAGGACAGTGTTAATCTGGAGCTCTAATGAGATGATGAGCAATCAGCCTGCTTGATGGTTAAAAAATTACTGCAGGCCATGCTGAAGTCAGAATTGTGTAGTTTCTGAGGGTCTGCATTGCTCAGAAGATGCTCTGGTTATGAACAGGACCTGCCATAGTCTGACTCTTTCCAGGTTGTCTTCAAAGACTCTTGACTTGCACTTTCTCTCCTGAGCTTCACAACTAACAGACAACTTGTTTAGGTAGTGAGAGTGATTATGTTTTTAATCAAATTGGGGAGGTGTTTAGTATCACTGAGATCCTAAAATAGAGTTGGTGCTTGATGGCTGCCCCTGCAGGAGGATTGTACAGCTGAGGTTCCCAGATCTGACCTTACAAAATGCCGTTCTGTTTTCTTCCAGTGAACTGGAGCGTCTGAGCAACCTGGTTGGGAAACCCTCCGAGAACCACCCCCTGCACAACAGTGGGCTCCTGAGCCTTGACCCTGTGCAGGACAAAACCCCTCTTTACAGCCAACTTCTTCAAGCCTACAAATGGTCAAATAAGGTAACATTGATCTAATTTAGTTGTATATTCCCATAGCACGTTTGAGTTGTGACACAGCAGACTACTGCAAACTTGCTGAGTTTGTTATGGAGTTGAGGAGCATAATAAATATACTTTCAAGGGTAAAATGGTGTTTTAATTAAGAGGAGACCTTGTTTTTCAAACTTCCAAGCAGAACAGTATTTAACAAGACAATACTTTCCGTGTTTAGCATCTTAGGTAGATATAATATAAAAGTATATTGTGTCTTTGCATCTGGCAGTAAAGGCTGTAGCAGAGGGCAGTGGGATATTGGAGCAGAGAATCAACAGTTTATGTCACCTCCAAACTCGGTGTTTTGGATCTAGGAAACCTTTTAGAATTTTCCTAGAAAAATCTAGGAAAGAATCACGTGAGGAAGTCTTCAGCATTAGAAATCTTGAAGCCTTTAATACCCTTGTGCAAGACAGCAGGAATAAGCAGGAATAATAAATCCGAAAATATTTAGAGCATTAAAAGAAATGGTTCCACTTTAAATTATTTATTAAGCTACGTGAGCCAGGAAGACTTTGAAAGTTCACAAATACTTCATAAGCAAATTCTTGTTATACCTTGAGCCAACCAATCTAATATTGTTCAGATTTAAAATAGAATAATGCAGTAAAGTTTGTATGACTACCACAATAATATTTGCATAGCCATGTTTCAGAATACAGATATATGTTAGTGTCTTCTAAAATTAGCAGAATTTGGCATTTATAGGAATTTGGTATGACTGGAAAGTGGAGGATAGGAAAGATTTTTAAGTAGAGATTTATTAATTGAGAAAATATTTCATCTTTGCTTGTGTTTCTTGCTGTTAGCAGCAGATTATTGGCACTGAAGAAAAAAGAATTCATATGCTACTTTCAGCAAAAATAAAAGTATGAGAACTTCTAACTTGTAATGCAGTTAAGTCATCAGGGATTTAATTACTTCTCTAGGTCATTATCAGAGTAAACTCGGTTGGTAATGAAATAGCTTTGACAGAGCTGTTCTGACGTCGTTTTTTATTAACTTAGAGTGTTACGGAGCTTTGAAGAGGAATTTTTTTGTAATCCTGGCTTCTGGTTTCAGAAAGCTGCAAGTTTCAGTATCCTGTGCACTCACACACACAGTGAAACATTGCAGGAGAAAGCCAGTTGGTTGGTTTTTTTCCCCCTGACTCTGATGCTCCTGTTTATTGCTGCTGAGTTGCTCATTGCTAAAGACACTCCTGGAAGAAGTGTCATTTCGTGGCTCCTTTTGACCACCTTCTGTTGTTGTGACATGTCAGTTGTTTTCATCTGCTTCTCGGGGAGGGTTTAGGAGTGCTGCTGTGTCAATGCTCTTCAGGGCTGCCTGCGCTGAATTTTTCATTTGTGACCCCTTCGTGGTCGCCCTGCTTGTATTTTTGATGAGCTGAGATAAGGGCATTTTGCTCTGCCTTTGATTGTTCGTGCATTACTGATGGCAGGAGTGGCCCCGTGGCTGCCAGGGGAGGAGAGGTGGAGGAGAGTTCTGGGGCTGTGCTGCAATTCCAAAAGGACACTCATGAAATACAGGGAAAATGAATACACAGATTTTCTGTTACGTGTTTAAAACATGAAGAGACTGTTAGAAGTTGCTTTTAGGACAGTAATAAGTAAGGTTGATAATTTGGTTATCTCATGAGAACAATATATGAAAGCACTATTCATATTTAAAAACCCCTCCACTTTGCTGCATTATTTTTGCCTAACATTGAAAGGACAATCAGAGGCCCGAAATGGTTAAAGAGACCCTACCCAAATACCAAAACACCAAACAAAATACCCCCAGTACTTCGGAAGTTATTTTAGTCTGTTTGAAAGCTGAGATTTTTAGCTGGGCCACATATTTCTGCTTTGGAGATGAGTCTCAGCCAGTTTTTGGAGAATATAGTGGCAGTAACCTTCCCAATACCATAAACCTCTTTAAAGCATCGTGCTATCAAATTGTTTGGGTTTTTTTTTAATGCATGAATGAACCTAAAACTTAAGCAGTTTTGTAAATCCGGAGGTGGATCATATCTACCTATATGAGCCTTATTGGTCGTACAATAATAGCTTGTCTAGTTTTATTTTCTTAAATTTGGGCTAAGGCTTTACTAATCATTGTTCCATGTGGTTCATGAGATGCTGGATGTTAGAATAGTTGTTTCTTTATATTTGCAGCTTTGTTTTGATGCTGGGTCCAGCAAATGTCCAGTTTTGTTCTGGTCTTAGATACAAGGGCAAGTTTTTGGGTTAAAGAGCAGCGCTGGGTGTTAAGTGTAATGAAGATGTCAGACATAAATAGAAAACAGCTGTTTGAGATGTGACTGTTAATACAGGAGATTAGATTGACCTGACACTCATCAACTATTTACCACAGTTAATACCTGTAGCTGTGCTTGGGTATGTCTTGTGAGAAGACCCACCTTTAGGTGCGGATTTACTGACCTCTCTGGCTAAGGGCAGTAGAGAGGGGCAGCCTTTGATTGTGATTTCACAGCTGCTTGCCCTGAACATTATTTTACTGCTCCTGTTAGTCACAGCACTAGTTCCTCCAGTTCTGACTATCTTAAGTTTACCTGCTCCAGAAGCGTGGAAAAGTACAGTGAGAAAAATGAAAACTTCCCTTCCAGAAGTGTGTTCTCTTGGCAGTGCTTGTTATTTATTAGCACCTGCTCTCCTGATATTTACTTTCTGTAGTTTACCCAATAGTTTTGCAGATGGTAAAGTTGTCAGTATAATGGAAGCAGCTGTTTGGGAACACAACAGCTTGTCAAATGCATTAATTACATACACATGCAGCTGTAAAGGAACTTTCCTTTTCCAGGTGTTTAACAGCACTCACCAAGCTACAGCTGAAAACACAGGAAGTTTATTTTATTGCAAGCAGTAGCTAAGTGGTTTTTGTTCTTTGCTTTAACTTCTTTTGTGTACCAGTAGAAATCCTAGAAGTGAATTACTTGGCTGACTGTGGTGTGCATGGAGACATGTATTAACCATGGAACAGTATTTAGCTCTACTTGATACATTTCTTTTCCCTTTCTCTTCAATTTTATTTAAGAAAAGAGGTTATCTTTATTACAATTGAAGTGCTGTTTCCCAGAAGGATCCATATGTGCCCTCTAATGTAATGCTGAAGGTACAATATTAGATAAGATAAAAACGAGCTATCATTCTGCAAGGGTAATGCAGAGAGTATTATGGGTAAGATAGGGAGTTTGTAGATAGCAGTAGGGTTTGTTTTTTTTTGTGGACTGTCTCTGTTTAGTCATTGTACTTGAATTCTGCTTTTAGTAGTTATGTACATCTTGACTGTTGGGTTTTTTTCTTGGTAATAAATATACTGTTGTACCTGAGCAGGTGAAATCTGAGCTGGCAGTAGCAGTCAGGAGGGTTTCTGGTTTTTGTGTGCATGGCCTGATACTACCTGGAACAGTCAGGACTGGCTCTGCAGTGCTGCTGCTTTATCCCTCATTAGCAGGTGCCTGCTTCTTGCATTCTCTTGGAATTCAAGGGAAACCACCACGGGGAAAAGGCATCAGCTCTAAGTTTAGATTAAAGGAGATTTTAAAAGTCACTTACTGGACTGAAATACTGATTAAGATTTGGCTTTAAAAAAAAAGAAAAAAAAGTGAGCTCAGATTTGCAACAAACATTGGAAGAACTCTCTTCTCTTGCTCTTCAGGGCATTTCTGTGGCAAGTGCCTGCTCCTGGTGCTGTTTGTTTTATGCAGGAGATAAGACCATCAGCTCATGAATAAGAGCATCATTTAATAAGCAGCTGCGTGTTTCTTGGTATTTGTTCCCAGTGCTTGGTGACAAAGAGGTTTTGTGGGGGAAAAAGTACTTTAAACCAATATTAGCTCCTTCTCCATATATAAAATATTCACTGAGGCTTGTGATGGTGTAGTTGCTTGGTCCAGCTGCAGTAATGCTGGTGTTCAGAGTAGGTGCAGATTCTTGGAATGCAGGAGTGTGAACTCGTTCTTTGGGAGGTTCAGACGTTGTGGTTTCTCTCCTGCAGCCTCAGTGAGGTTGGTTGTTGCCTGCAGTCTGCACCTCTGCATCCTCTCTGCCCTTGGCAAAGCGTTCGGTGCCCTCGCCCCATGGGTGCCTGAGGCAGTGTCTGTTCAGGTGTTCCCACTGGCTCCAGTGGAACAGAAAGTAGTGTGTTGTATGTCCATTGTGTGCTTGTATGGGAAGGTTTCCCCCCTCTTGATGAGCTGCTTTCAAGCTGCTCTCATGCCCAACATTTGAGCTGTAATCGCTGTAGGCATCTTTTGCCTGTTTGCTTTTATTTGTTTAATCGAAGGCTTGTGCAAAGTGGATCAACTCTCAAACCAGTGCTCTGGAATGACCCTTTCTACCAGACTGCAGAAACCCTGTGTTTGTTGGAAAACAGCAAACGTGGTCTTCCCTGAGCTGCAGCATTAGCAGAGTCCACTTGCCCAAGTGAAAACCATCTTCTGCAAGTTGTGTTTCCTTTCCCCCTCCTCTTTGCAGGAAGGGATTTGTTTTCAGACTTTCAAATAATGTTATTAACAGAATAGGCATGGGGAGAACTTACAGCATTTGTGGTCTTGGCCAGGTGATATTATTTTTATTTTTTTCCTTGATTTTTAACTTCACTGGAGTGCAGTGTTGTGTTCCCTGCTGTTTTCAGAGTCGCATTTGTCCGTGTGCTTTACTCCACTTCCAACCCTTCTTGAACCTGTGTGTGTAGATGTCTGTGAGTGGTGATGGTCTGGTTTTATCTTCATGAGATGGCACTTACAAAGCATGGCAACTGTGTGTTTGGGAAGGCTGCTTTCTGCTTCAAGCAGAAGGCAAAAAAATCAACTTTTCTAACTTTATGACTTTCTGGGGGAGTAGGATTTAGATCACATTATTTAATTTACTCATCTGTGAGAAGATGATTTTGGCAACTTGCATAAACTCTATAGTATCTGTGCATTATAAATTTTCCAAGTGAACAAGCTGAACAGGAGCTGTCATAAATTTATTTAAAAGTAATATCCTGGCAAATACAAAATGAAATAAAAATTACCGTTGCTCTGCATGTGGAAATACACTAAAAAATATTTGGATTTAACTTTGTTGCCTCATAGCTTCCTCTTGTTTCTACATAAATTCAAAATCGAACTGTTAAGATTACCATTAATGAGTTAAAATGATTTTCTGTCACATGACTGAAGAGAAAAGGTATATATAGGTTTTGTTTATTAAATTATTTTGATGTGTTCCCTGATAAATTATTTGTATAAATTGTGTTTGTTGTAGGACTCAAAAAAAGAAATCAATAGAGTGTGTAGAGAAAGTCCAGACTTGTTACGACTGCCCTTGGTAGCTTAGTATTGATTAGACACAAATATTGAGTTTAATGACAATAAATGACATTAAATGTTAACCATGATAGTAGAGAAACACTGTTGAACAGGTAAAAAAAAATTACTTCATCTTGATTGTAAGAGGAAGTGTTCATTCCAAGGAACATTAATCTTGAATTTTGGATGTGCTCAAACATTTTGAATTTAATGTAGTTTTACAGTAGCATGGACAATGTAACTGAATTACTGTGTTGGCAGTTCTTTGGAATTTCAGGCAGATGGCCAAGATTTTGTCCTTTTCAGGACTCTTTTTCTACAAAAATGCAGCGTTATGATTTTGTGACATCCTGTTGCGTGGAGCCCTGACTTGTTCTGCTGAGATTTCATCCACCCCAGATTGGCAAAGACGTTCTTTCCATGTGACAGATGTGTGGCACTGAGGAGAAACTGGGCCGTGGCCACTGGGTCTGTCTGCCCAGGGCTTCTGGAAGTGGCTGGTGGAGATCACCTCTGTTTGCTGGGATAGGAATGGGAAGGTTAGTGGTGCAACTAGTGCTCTCAGTGAGCTCTAAAGAAGTTACTTCAAGAAAGGATTTGACCAAAATCCCTTGGTTTGGTCACAGAAGGGAACAAATGAAAATATAAAATAGGATTTGAATTGAAGTGACAAGTCCCTACAAAGGTTTCCCTGGTGGACACCGAAGAGCACATTTTAATCTGCTTTGTAGGGGCAGGATTGGTGCTTCCCAGAGGGAACTGCATCGGAAAGGCTCGTAGGGATTGCCAGCTGGGGACTCCTTTCCTGTGCAGATAAGCCATGGGAATTTATATTCCTGTCACTGGAGAAATGAATGATACACAAACTGGTGCTCTCTTGTAAACTGGGCACAAAATAGGAGCTGGGCCACTTGGATTCTATTCTGCTTTTCTTGTTAATTGTGGTTGTAACCTTGAACAGGATGCATGTTTTTTTTTTTTCAGTGCCTCATTTTTGTTACAGATAAAATAGGATAATAATACTTAACCTATTTCTTCTAGTCTAAATGTGTCTCAAGTGCATTGGGTTCTTTGGACAGAAATGCCTTGTAGATGCCAAGTATAATATAACCAGTGACTAATGTTGTTTGCCTGGCAGTCTGGAAAAATGCCCTTTATGGGCTCTTAATTCCCTTTGATTTTAGGCAAATGTTTTGGTGAAATGCCCTTGCTGTTCAGAATTACATTAATATTCTTTTTTTCCCCTTTTTTTTTTTCCCCTTAATATGACTAGGAGACAGGTGGTTACCTCTCTGCTTCCAACTGCTGCAGTTGTTAATTACTGCTCAGTTGTCTGCCTGGAGAATACTGACTTGTATTATTGCAGGGTTGATTTTAGTGACCAGCAGTGGCAGGGATGGCAAATTCAGGTGGTGTGCAAATTATCCTCGATATTACAGTGATGGGGAAGAAAGTGTTTGTACCAGGATGGAGTCAGGAATTCCACTACTCTACATTTACTTTACTGGAGAAGGAAGAATGTGGGACGTGAAATTTTTCTGAGGGGCATTAGGGATGGATAACATTAGTTGTGTCCATCTTCTTGGAGGATGCATCTTCCCTCCTCACCTGTGAATCCCTGGAATCTTCAGTTCTTGGGCTCTTGTGTTTCTTTGCCTTTGATTCTGCTGTTCCTTTTGAGCAAAAGTCCAACCCAGTGCTATCACAGCTCTTTTATTGCTACCATGTCCAGCTGTAAAAGTGTTTTTGCCGTCTAATAATCTGAATGAAAGGAAGGTAAAATGACCAGTGTCTTTTTTTTCCTGTGCACTACAGGGAGATGCTATGGCAGGGGAGAATCTGCCACATTCTGCCTTGTACCAGTAGAGAGACAAGTTGAATTTCCTTGATATTTTAGTAGACTGAGGTTAGTTTGTTACTCCAGGAAGAGTGATGATGAGTAACTTGTTGCTTAAAAAAAATGAGAAGTAATTACCCTTTGATTCTGACTTGTCTGCTACATGGTTTGAATGTTCTATATCTGTGATCTTCCCAGAGTTATCATAGTAATAATTCACACCAGGCTGCTATTGTGAAGTGAGATTCTATGTGTCCAAACCGAAATTGCCATTCTTACTGAGTTTTGTTAGAATACTTTGTTTCAAATGTGAAGCAGCCTGAGAGCATGATATGGTGATTTTCTGTTGTTGTGCCTGGTGTTTGTTGATATTCAGCAGTATTTTTCAAGGCTCTGATCAAAATAATGCTGTAAGCAGTACCAGTCTCACTTTTCCTAATTATGGGAAGTGATCTATCAATACACACTATTATAAATCACAGCCCCCTTGTCAGCTGGTGGGAATTATTTAATGCTTTGCAACACCTTTATTTGCTAATGAGTGGGTTTTTTTTGCCTGTTTCTTTGATAGGTATTAATGTTCTAGCTGTTAGCCTGTTTCAGGATGGAAATGATTGATGTGGCTCTGCTTTAACCAAAACACTTCTGCCCAACTCCTGCTTCTTCCTCCCCTGACTCTTTTTTTTCCCCTCTGCAAGGACTCTTCATACAGGTCGTGGTGGATGGCTCAGTTATGTAATTTGTGTGTCAGTCATCACTGTATGATGTGATCATCAAGCCAAAGTGGTTAAAATTGCATGGAGTTTGAGTCAAGCCAAGCCACACACAGACCCCGAAACGTGGGCTGTAGGTGAGTAACTCGTGGTACAGCCATTAGATCAGTAGGAAAGGCTTTACTTTTAGAGGTTGAGGAATGCAACAAAGTACAGCTGGAAATCCATGTTGTCTTGGGATTAACTGATGAATATGTAGGACTGCAGAAAGAGAGAGTTGTGAGAAACCCTTGGACCCAGCTTTCCTTTGAATTTCCAGTTTGCTGCTACCCCAGCTCTGGGTGCCTCAGACTGACTCTGCTGGTGATGAAAGCCTGACCATCTCGTGGATGGTGGCCACCATGAAAGCACAAAGGATGTTTTCTCAGAGACTCAAAGTTCTGTCTTGTTTTCTTTGAGGCAAATTAAAGATGTTTGTAAAGCATTCAGTCACCTTCATGTGAAGGGCATTCAAAGAATACGAATACTAATATAAAATAACTGATGCAGGTGATAAGCATCCCACTGATACTCTTTATATGGAAAAGATGTTTTTGTAGCTTCTAGAGGAAATCAAATAAAATGGAAAATTTAATGATGTTACCCTGTTGCTCTCTACTTTTATTGTTGTCGGGTCTTTTTGTGTGACTGTTATTTGTTGTGTTTTTTTGTTTTTTTTTTTAATGCAGAGCTGTGCTCATCTCTGTTCTTCTTTGGAGTTCTCTTTTGAAGTTATTGAAGTTGCCCCCTCAGACAGTTCACAGAGTGATTTGTTTGAGTTGCATATAAGCAATACTCAGTTCTTCCCCATTGTCTCTTAATCAGATGCTGTTGGTAATTGGGCTGCAAAACATGGAGATGGCCTAAAAGCGAGTAAAATTGAGAGTAGTCTGTGTAAGGAGCTGTTTGCAATCAAAAGTGCAGTTCTGCCCACTGGTTGGCTGCTGCTTCGTGGAAATGTACATTTGGCAAAAATGTGGCAGCAGTTTTATGCTCAGCAGTTAATACTGAATTTCTGATGTTGAAGGGGGTCTGTGGTGATCTTTGAAATCTCTTCCCTCTTGGGGAAACTGGTTTTATTTTCCTGGGAGGGAAGAATAATCCTGCCCTGGAGGAGTGGGGGTGTTTTGTGGCTCTGATGCTGTGACAGTTGAAGAATTTGAATAAGAAATTATAGGCCAGGACATCAGGACCATTACTGGACTAAGCCTGTGTAACTGTGTATGACTGTCTGGCTTCTTGAGTAGTTTCAGAAACATCTCTTGGCTCTCCTGGAATCTGAGTAGTGCCATGGTCGGGCAGGTTTGGGGGTTGATAGTAAAAGAGAGATCAGAATATGAACATTGCACTCAGAGCTACTTGACTACTAACTCCTAACTGGTATATCCCTTGGTATGAGCTAGCATTTAAATCTGCTAGAGTTGTAAAATCCTGAAGTTCTGGAAATAAAGGCGACGTAGCAGTACATGTTATCACTTCCTTTGCTGATACAAGATTAGCTCAGGCACGTATAATACTTCATTTAATCTAATTTTAAATGCCTGAATGTAGAGCTGCCACTTGCAGAGGAAACAAAAACCATGAATAAAATCTTTTGGCTACTGACATTTGCTCAGTTACAGTACACCTAGAAAAAGATGTCCTCTGAATTAGTAAAAGCGGATTTAATGAAAGCTGATTGATTCTACCAGGTGCTAGTCTTTCACATTTTTGATCTTTACAGGGAAAGATCAAAAGCTTCTGTATCCTGAGCAGCATTACCTTGTTGTGCTCTTTTTTGGCTTAGTGGGAAGCGTTCAGACAGGCTTTGGAGCTACTGAGTGTGCTGAGAACTCAAGTTAAATGCCTAAAACCAGACTGTGTGAGTAATCTGAGAGGTGAATGGCCCACGGCTGCAGTTGCACACTTGCCTGGTGTTTTAGTGAGTTAAAAATGAATTTCTTGGAGTTGTAAATTTTTTTAATAAACCCATGAATTGGCTTGTTCCCAGATGCCTCTTCTTCAAAAGCCCATATACTGACAAGCTGACAGTAATAACTAATATCCTTATTAGGTTGAATTAATACATATCGTCATTATGAGAGGTAATGACCATGTTGAAATGCTAAGGATATTTTCAAAATTCCTTCAGACTTGTTTGGAAAGTAGGGTCTAATGGCTACATCTTACATGTAATAAAATCACAGGGGTCTTTGATGTTCAGAGCTGTGCTTTGGAACAAATAGTTCTGTTCAAAACCACCACCAGTCTTGATTCATTTTGGCTGTTGTATCTGGATTTTTCTAAGCTTCTCTGAGTGGCAGGGGCACAGTATTAGAGGTGCTTTGTGTACTGCACGGGCCATTAGACACAAAGGAGTTGTGTCTGGATGTGACATTTTACAGCGTGTTCTTAAATGGATGTATTTACTTCTCATTATGTGAAACTGCGATTCCCGTGGATATCAATATTGAAAATACCCACTAAAAGCCTCCCAGGATCTGCAGGCGTGCACAAAAGCAGCTGGGTGCACGTGCTGTTACCCACAAGTGGTGGGTTATAGTGAATTATTTTAATCTTTCCATGTCAACAGCAGTTGAGTGTATTTTGCTTATTGCACCAGCCTGTTACTGCTACAGAAGATGCAGAGAATGTGGACTGGAGCAGAAAGAGTCCTCAGGTGTCTTTAAACTGTTTTAAGCTGCCCATGGTTTGAAAATATTCAGGAATCTGTGATATGAGCTGTTTGACATTTTTCCTATTCCAAATGCTCAAAGGAATAAATCTACATAAAGAGTGTTAAAATGAGTCTTTGTGACAACGTCTGGATCTCAGGATGTTACTTTATTTCTCTCTTTTGGCTGACCACCATGGTAAAACAGCTGAATCAAATACATTCCTTTATGTATAAAATATATTTTTTGGGGTTTTGACAGCTTGTTTCCAGGTTTAGTCTAATTCGGTTTGAAACAGCTGTTCCTGATCTCTGCAAAACAGTTTTTTGATGGAAATCGTGACATTTCTCAACTACTGCAGTGTTACTGGGCTCTGCCTCACTTCAGATCTTGGCTTTTCTTTATGGAAAAAGAATTCTTCATTCAGATATCAAATAAGCTGCAGTTAAAAGGATAATGGCTCCTCCTCCCCCTGAGGTTATCCCTCAGTGAGGGTGGATATGTGTTTCTGTTTTAGGAAAAAACATCCCTGTGTGTTTTACCATTAGTTAGATTTCGATTCTAATGTTCCCTGCCCTACCCATCTGCTTTCAGTTGGGTTCTATTTAGAGTCTTCTCTGCAGTTGTCTCTGCACTCAGACTTAACAAGTTCTCTGCTTTGCCTTATGCTTTGGTTTTACTCTGGAGTCAGATCTTGTATTTTCAGAATTTTCAGTGCAGCATTTTCAGTTTGCTCAGTGACATTTTTTTTTTTTTTTTTTTTGAGTTGGCTGCACTGTCTTGGTGACTTTTCCAAAGCTGTTTGTAGAAATTTCATAGATCACAGAGCTGATCAAGTCTGTATCAGGCACAAGAGAACTTAAAACAAAATCTGACCTCTCATCTCCAATTTCCTGGTTCTTTTGGACACTCTGGCATGTAATATAGAGTGAAGTTAATGACTTTCTGCTTAAAAGACCTTGCTGTCCAGATGAGTCTGTGAACACAAGTGGACTGCTCAGAGCACTTCTGATGGGGAGGATGGAGGTTTCAGGCAGCGCTGCCAAGTTTGTAACGGGACTGGAGGGATGCTGGAGTTGCTGGGTGAGGTTTCCCAAGTCGCTTTGTTGTGCATGTCTTTGTTTTCCGTCTCTAAAACATATAATAACTGTAAACCAAGGATTTGTGCTCTCTGAGATATCAGAGACATGCTGCACACGAGTCACTGGTGGTTGCTGATCCTCACTTCCAGGCCCACTATGGACAATTATCATCCTGAAATCTCTTGGGTTATTTGCTAAAGCACAGTTTATCAGCTGAAATACAACTAACATCCAACACCACACGAAAGCTTTACTTCCTAAAGAGCTGTTAAATATGTTTCCCATTCCAAATTCAGTGTTTTCCCTGGCAAATACCTTGGGGTGTTTATAGTTTTCCTTGTATTTATTTTTTTTCCCACAGTCTAAAGAACCTGACTCGGGGCTGCATTAGGATTAAGTGAGATTACTGCCATCTTCTTTCCATTCCTCTTGTGTGCCTTGTATGAATACATCCTAATAACTATTGATGTTGCATTCATCCTGCAAGAGTCGAAGACCTTTCGTGTCTGCTGATGCTGCAGTTTTGCTGGGGTGTTTTTTCTTGCAAGTAAAATCAATTCAGACAAATCTTGGTAACTTTTACAACAAAATAAAATGACTATGCCAGGCAACCCTGGGAAGGTTTTCAACTTGTGGGCATTCTCCTAGGTCACATCCACGGGGTTGTTCCAGCAGAATCGATTGGTTGATCCACTAGATTTAAAGGTCAACTGTAATCACATTTCAGGAAGATGGAAGAAGATATAAAATTGCTACTGTGCTTTTCTGGGTCATGTACCCGTTTCTGGTGCTCTTTGCTTTTCCCCTGTATATCTTAATTTACTCAGCCAGAGCATCAGTACATAAAGGGCACAAGTCAATGCACTCGCTTTCTGCTGTCGATGAGGGAGCTGGTTAGTTGTTGTTTCCTCCAGGCCAGTACTTTCCCTCTGGAAGGGCTGAAGCAGAGAGGACTCGTCCACTACACCCTACAGATGTGGAGGGAACTAATACCTCTTCCAGGGAGAAGCCTGGAGGAAAGCTGCAGCCTGGCTGTCTCGTTAGGTGATCCACTCAGTTGCCTGAGTTGGTGCTTCCAAGGGATGATTTGGTCTGTTCAAAGTGAGCACAAGTGGAGAAGAGAGTCAGCATAACCCCCTTCACGGGGGCAGACCTTCAAAAGAACATCTCACTAGATGTGTTTTCTGCTCCATCTTGGTGTTACACGGATGTCCAAAGAGACCAGGCAGCTTTGCAGTAATCTGTTTGTAAACGTGGTGCTTCAAAGTCATGTTTCCTTGTAATAGGCAACAGTAGCTGCATATGGAGGGGAAGAAATTTCTCGTTAAGCAGAAACAACTGCTTTGCCATAGCAGGTTGCGTGAATTAAGAGCAGCAGGGACATAGAGCATTGACCTGCTCAGATACAGGTAATTTCCCCTGCAAAGTAAGAGTCCTGAGATGAAAAAGAGGTTGATGTGAGGAAAAAGATTTAATTTAAGGTAATAAACCAAAACACATTATTCTTCGAGTTTGTTCCCTCATCAACCACATTATTGCTGTATTCATTTGACAGGACTTTGTTCACAAAGTTTTGCCCTTTTCCTGTACTGATAAAGTTGTCCTTCTGTGTGGATCTTCCACAGAACAACAGGAGAAAAAGCGTTTAAAATGGAATAGACTTAATGGCACTGGAACTGTTCCTGAATCAGGGAATACAGCATTGCAAATGCTTTTAGCTGATCTTCAAACGAATTTCAAAGTAACTGTGATCTTTTGTGGTTAGTAAATGTGTATTTGCTGATGATCAGGCTATGGTAAGGGGTTTGTTGCGTTAGTAGAGAGAGATTATTCTCTTTAGAGTCTCTTTACCCCAGAATATATGTTGTAGGGCATGTTAACTGTTTTACAAAGGTTATTTGTAGTAGAACTCCCTGAGTCTAAATTAACTCAGAGAGTACTGTCCTTAGTGCATTTTCATATGTGCTGCCTTGCAAAATTTAGCAATTCCCAGATGGATGGAAATCAGGGTCTGTGGCTTTTCTTTAAGCATCCATGACCTGCTTTCAAAGTAGACACGGACACAGAGCAGTGGCTGAAGGCTCTGCTTCACTGGGCTGAGGAGGCATTTACTGTGCATTTATTTAAGGTGGCCTTTTTCAAGAGATTCTTGCTCTGATGGATGCCTAAATTCAGTCTTTGTTTTGCTTTGTCAGCCACTGTGTGAAGTCTGGAAAACTAATGTCTCCTGTTCACTACTCTTATGGTAAATATGGAAAGATTTTTTTATTTTTTTATTTTTTAAATAAATAATGGACCAGGGAAAGTTTTCAGAGACTCGTGGGATCAAACCGAGGGAGCAGCATACCTTTCGTGGTTTCCCCAGTGGCTGATGAAGTCAAAGAGTGCCTTGAGTGAATGGTTTGGTTTTTCTTTCCTTGCAGGTCGTTAAATCTATTTATTTTTTTAACCCTTGTTGATGTTTGTTTGTCTTCCTTAAAAGGGTATGTAGGGAAACAATGAATCTTGTGAAGGGCAGAAGTAGTTCGAGCAGGTTACTGCAAATGCAGTTACTCATCTGTGGTTGCATGTCACCCTGATCAGTAGGTTAGAAAGATTCTTGCAGGGACTTCAGAGAGGTTGAAAACAAGAATACATGACACGTTCATGAAGTTTCCAGGCTACAGGGAATTGTCAGGTTATAAAAGAATGCTTTTGAGTGAAAGGAAGTTTGCAAAGTCAGAAAAACCTGTCAGTGGGATTGTTAGTGTCATGCAAACAGTGTGCATTTTTTCCCCCCCTCTTGTTGTCCCTGCAAAGCCCAGAGCTCTGTATCCCTTCTTTCTTCTCTTTGGTAATTGATGCAGCAGATTGCTGCTTGGAATGAAAACAGTTTGAATATAGGATCCATCAGTTGCCTGTATAAAATAACCCTTAGAAAAGGCAAAGAAAAATCCCTTTATTATCAAGAGTACTTAAATAAAATAGGTGTTTAATCAGTCTTAATAGTTTGCTTTCTTGAAGAGCAGTGCCAGGAGCAGCAGTCCTGGCGGGAGGATGCTGGGACTGTACATGCAGCTTCTGTTCTAGTTCTTTTTGCACAGTGTCTCAGTCTAAGTCTGGGAAAAGAGGGATGTATCTGAAGCCATCTTCCTTAAAAAGACCTTGCTTTAATTTCCTACTTGATAATTACTTTAAAGAACACTACAGAGCTTCCACCCCCACCAGCATTCAGACAGTGCACTGACCCTGCACTTTGGAGCTGCTTCAGTCCAATTTATTCTGTTGGGTTTTTTTCAGCTCCAATTGCCCCCACTTGTAATCTGTAATGACATGTTGGTGCATTTCCTCACTACAAATCTTACTTTTCTCTCCTTCAGGGGGATTTCTGTTGAAATTTGCATCCCAGAGGTTGTTGCAGCCTCCTAAGGAAACACCTTGTTTTCAGGAAACACTGATAGGGAATGTCATTGAACAAACAATACCTGGAGATTGCTTTACACCAATTCCTGAACTGTGGAAGTTTTGGATGTGGCAAATACTTGACAGAAGCATTGGGGGGGTGGGGTGATGCTTTGCTGAAAGTTCCCTGGCTCTAAACCATATTGTTAGACTATGTGCTGAGGGTTTTGGTTTCCAGTGCCTTTTACCAGCGTCAGCAATTGTGTCAGTGAGTTTTGATGTAAGAAAAATAATGGACATATTCTACAGTAAAACACTTGTTTTAATGGATTATTTTTTTCTTTTTTTTTTTTTAATTAAAATAATCTTGTAAGTAAAACAAGAATGTGTCAGCATAATCTATAGCTGAATAGCATCACCTGTCAGGGTGTGCAGGGCAATATTTCCTCTATTAACTCCATCTACTGAGCTTGCCCTTTAGACAACCTGGTTTATAACAGGAAACTTGCAGAGGAAGAAGAATTTTATGTTTGGCTTCAAACCGAGGTTTTCACCTGTGATCTGATTCTACAGTGAATATATATTTATTTTAAGAGGTTCCTGTGGTCGAAGGGTTTGTAACGATTTGGCCTTTCTGGAAAGTTTCAGGTTAGATTTTCAGGTTATAGTCCTTGCATGACTGGTATATTGCTTAGTCACGATGGCCTTGAACTGTAATACTTCCAGAAAATTGTTCTGAGGTCTTTGTGTTTGTCAGGAAGTCCTTCACCTGCTCTTCATGTGTGCTCTGCCATTGCCTCTGGGCACGTCCTCAGGGTTTGAAACAGGCTTTCCATTCCCAGCGAGCTGCTTGATTGGCCACTTTTGGTTTTGTTCCACAAATGAAATAATTCTGCCAGAAACAAACCCAAAAAACTAACCCCCCTCAGCTTGGCGAGGCTGCCCAGTGCAGTCTGTGCCATCTCCATGGTGTTGAGCCTTCATTATGCAGCCTTCGCTCCACACACTTTTATTTAAAGCAGGGCTAAAAGTAGAACTAAGTAGCTGACGTTCAGAGACGTTTGGTGTGATGCAGAATTCCTGGGAGGGGGCCGGGACAGGAAGAGGAATGCTGCTCCTGCCCGCTGGATTGAGCTGGTTTGTCTGCACAGGGCTGTGGGAAAAGCTCGGAAGGAGCCCACGCTCTATCAGGGAATATCCACCAACTGCTTAAGAACTTCTCTTTTGTTCTACTCTCGTTTACTTTTCTTGGGTTGTGTCCTCTGAAATGGTGCAGTTCATTTTGCTGGGGGCTGTTAGAACCAGGCAAACTATTGCTACTGTGCCACTGCAGCATCCCTGTGCCGACTGCTTTTCATGGAGCCATCTCCATATTGCAGAGCCATCTGTTTTCCTTACTGTCCAGGCATTAGGCTCACTAGTATAAATTACTAACTGCTCCGTAGCTTCCAATTGTTCCTGTTTGTTCGGTGTGCCAGCAGCAGAGGCTTCAGCTCTCCGGCAGGATTTTTTTTTTAAGTTTTCCTTGCTCTTTTATTTTTTTGTCAGCGCCTCAGGCAGAAGCTGGAGTTGGGTGAATTGTCAGTCGTTCGTGTTGCTGAATTATTGGCTTGATAAAATGAACTTTGGGAGGTAGCTAGTGTCCTCATTTACAGGAGGATTTCGTAGCTGGAGAAGCGATAGAAACAAGTTAAAAAAATCATGCTTTGCAAAAAGCAGTATTTTGCTCCCCCACCGCCCCAGTTTCCTTAAATGCAACACCAGTTTGTCATACTGCTGGCGGGATGAGCTCATAAGGAAAGATCCTTTTTGGGTCTGTCAGTACTGCTGAAGGTTTAAGGATACTTTTGTAAAACTTAACGTTGATCAGCTTGTGTGTGTTTCAAAGTTGTGTTTGTCATGTGAAATTTCCACTGTCATGTAACAACGGGGCCGGGTTTTTAAATATTATTTCCTTGTCCATCTTCAAAACCAAAAATACACAGGTTGGGTGTTGTTTTTTTTTTTTTTCCTTATATGTATAATATGTTTTTACATTCTCAAATGTAAAAATCAGGCTAAACTAACCCTTTGCAGTAGTTCTCTGTACCCGTGGTACTGCAGGATGGGCACAGGGAGTTTGCTTCTGGCCAACTCAGAACTGCTTTGAGGAGTTGCTTTGACCAGCCACATTTCTATTTATTTTTCTGATGGTGGCCACCTGAAGCAATAGGTTGATGTCTGCAAATTTTACTTCATTAATAATGAAGTCCACGAAGCAGTGAGAGGAATGTCTGTTTACTTGGTGCCTTGAACTGGGGTCCTGATAAATTGCTGGGTTTTGAACTGGTAGGATTTTCTTAGTGATTATCAAGACGTAGAAATAATTAAGTGCAGATTTAGATGAGGATCTGAAATGTCTGTGGTTTAGGTGGGTAGACATTTAAGTGGTAATTGGGTTTTTGAAGAGTGCCTGCAAGACAGCCAGAGCATGGAAAGCCAAATGTATACCAGTCTCCTTTGAAATCCATAACCCCCAATAATTTATGTTTTCCTACGGCTTTAACTGTGTCCCACAGCAAGTAAAACTGCCTCAGTCTCAAAGTCTTACAACTCTCTGACAAAGGCAGTGCAAATTCCTGGCTAAATGGTGAATCTCTAGCGTTTATCATTTCCAAGAAGCCCTTCCCCAGCTGCGTGGTGGCAGTCAGCTACGGGAGCACCGCAGGGCTCGTGTGGGTGGGGACGTTTTATGCTGAATCCAGTGACAGCTGCAAGTCTGGTCTTCAGAAGCCTGGCTTTGGCCTTGAGTCCCGCTCTCCTTCCCCTCTGTTCCTATTTTGGGCCCAGTGAAGAAGAGAAACATATGTTTTCTTGCATCAGCTACGTTGGTGTTACCTTGGGAGGCGTGACAAGGTCGGGCGTTTGAGTGGCAAAAGAGGGGATCTCAAATAGCGTTTGAGCTGTCTCAGAACTGCTTGCTCCTGGCCATGTATTAAAGATTTCCATGCTGTACATGGTTGAATTTTGATTCCTGTAGATATGCATGTGCTGATGCTACAGTGCTGCCCCTGAAATTGGTACTGTTATATTATTAATATTGCAGATCGTGCCAGGGAGGTGTCTTGCATTTAATACAGAACATCAGAAGGTTTGCCTACCCCGTATGAAAATCTCAAATTGGAACTGAAGATGCTATAAAAATTTAAAAGGGACAAGGTCAACCTGAAAATTGCATATTTTAAAAAGCAGAAAATCATCTATTTTTTACAGCAAATTTCTTCACCTGTTAGTACCTCTCCACTAATAACATTTTCAGTTATTAACACTTGAAAATGGTTTTAAGCATGATTTTAATTGTAAAACCACTTAGTTACCATTCAGGTGCCCCATTAATTTGGGGGTTTCTAGTTGAGAGACGCAAGAACTGAGCAGAAACATTTGTGTTCCTGTGCTCCTTCAATGTGATCAAACAAGTTCAGTTTATTTCCCTCAGAAAAGAAAAGGTAATGGATGGCTCACTTTGCATCAACATTTTTATTGATGGAGGGGGGAGTGGGTAAGAGGGTTTTTCATTATAGCAGACAAAGTTAAAAGCAGTAATTAAAAAAGTTTAACAAATGTGGGCCAATGCTGAGGTGGATGGTGTAAACCCTCGTGGTAATTGAGCACTGGAAGAGTTGGAGAGGAATTGTGTGGCACTTGCCTTCCTTGGAAGACTTGGAAGGTGAGTGTGTTTATATTCTGTTTTTTTCTAGCTGTGCTTGCTAAATTATAAACACGGAGGTAACTTCAGTTAGGTGACAGACAAGACTAAATGTTCACCAAAGTTATTTTTAATTGACTTAATATTTCCTAGGAAGCTTGTGGAAAGGATCAGGTCCAGCTGTCCAGGCACTTAACTGTCACAACTATTTTTTTCTTGGTTTTTTTCTCTGTTCTCTGCTCACTAACTCTGTGCCCTCTAATTTGAGGACTCCAAAACGGGAAGGGTCTGTATCCATGAAAACATTCTGTCCTCCAGAGCTCTGACCTTCATTTGGAAGTTCAGCATCTCCATTTTTAACTTGTTTTCAGAAAATAGCTGGCAGGATGAGCTTTACTTCCAATTAGTGGCTGGTCAAGACAGAAAGTTCCAGTGAACTGCCACCAACTAATCCTTGATTCCAAGTGATGGAAGAGGAGGTAGAGATTCCAGCCTCGCCATGACCTGGCTTACAGCCTTTTCTGGCTGCTTCAAAGACTTCCTAAGCACCTGACTGCAATTATTATCTGTAGAAACTCTACTACAAATATAGTAAGTAGTAAAAACATTTAGTGTTCTTAAAAATCTGAGATTCCTCAGATCCACACCCAACATGAGCAGAATAAAAATTGTGAAGGTAAATTTAACAGTATTTGTAAAGAAGCGAGATAAAGCAGGAAAATATGATAGAAGACATCTGAGAGGAGAAGTGTGGGCATTGTGTGAGATCCTGCAAATAACATTCTGTGCATGAAAATGGTGCTGAGTAACTGCCTCTTCATCCATGTGATCCTGCAGACTGTGGTAATTTGAGGTCTGGAAAGCAGCACGTAATGAAAATCTGAATCCTTAGCACAGGCAGCCTGATTTAGATTGGATAGGCAATATGAAGCATTTCCTAGTTAGGGAATTCTTCATTTGTAACCTTAATTTTAATGCCACTTTTTTAGCATATATAAAAATACCTGAAAAAAACGCTCCTTTCCTCCTCAGATACACAGCGTTTCACCAAACCTCACATCTCCCTGTGAACGGTGTGTTACAGATACCTCCATAAATACAACAGAAAGCTTTTGGGGAGGATTTCTTCCTTCTGGTTCCGGTGAGAGAGGAGTAAATGAAATAACTGACGTGCCCTGTTCGCTGTGGACCAGGTTTCGTGTGGCGTGTCTTCCCTTCGGAGAAGCAGCGGATTTCAGCACCTCGCCCACGGCATCCACCTCCTGACAGCAAAACTTGTCAATAGAGAAGCAGTCAGCACTTCATTATTTCTACAACCTGAGTGCATTTGCAAATTAATTGATGTGTGGGAGGAAAGGCATCTGCTATTGTAGAAGCCCTTAACTGTTGCAGCAAAACTAGAAATAAGCTGGTTAGCTGTGGGGAGCTGATCTGCTGTTGCAGGTGTTGAAGCCTCTAAAGTGGCATCTTGTCCTTTTTTCTTTGTTGTTTTTGAGATGTTAAAAAAAAAAAAGAAAAAGAAAAGGCAAACCAAACTTCTCACTGAATTGTGACCATGGAAACAAACAGCACAACAAAGATAATACCTTATATACTTCTATGTGGTTACTTAGCAAGTTGTTTCATATTTCTTGCTGGCTCAGCACCAAAAGAGAGTTTTAATTAGGCCTGTAATGAATGACTGGGAGCGTTTTAAAGGCTATTAATCTTGTGGTGTAATTGAGTTAATTATAATATCATTACAAGCTCCCATGAAAATAGGATGAAGTGTATTCCATTTGTTTTGCTCCTGAAGATATTTCTGAGGTCCCCCTGGCTTTGGCTCAAATGCTCCTACTGCAGGTGTTCAACTGTAAAAACATTTCATGTGACACTGCACCAAACCTCCTGTTGTGCCTCATTCCGGTCCCAGGCTCTCCGAGCTGCCCCTTTCCCTGGAATTGCAGGTACCTCCTTGCAGTGCAGCGTGTCTTTTTCAGCTTTCCTTGCCCACAGTAGTATTCCCCTTGTTTTTCCTGTTTCCCGTCGGTTCCCTTACCCGAGTGTGGCAGATGAGAGTAAGAATATGTGATCTATTTTCAGCAGTAGAGATTACAGCAGCTTTCGAACTGTTACTCTTTGTGCTGTGGTAAAAAAGAAAAAAGAATGTAGCAGAAGAGGTGTTTTTGCAAAGCATATGGCTCTTCCACTCGCTCAGACTGCAGTGAGTTTTGGATTTGGTTGTAAAACATCTCTGTGCTTTTTGCACTCTCTAGTCAGAGTGTGACATCTCCAACAGATGGACAGATAAACTTCCCATAATCCATGCCTTTCGTTTCAGAAGAGGAGATGAGATTCTCATTTGTAAAAGTTGTTGAGGAAAAAGCCTAATCTGTCTAAGTCTGTTGTGTGCTTAGATGTGGGGATGTGAGAATTTGATGGATACACAGCTCAGCACTGGAGTTGCTGATATTTTTGGGACTGTGTTTGCAAGTGAAAGGTCAGCCCTGCTTTTTTATGTACTTTAGGCATTATTAGAGCATTTTCCAGGGAGGTTCAGTTTGGACATCAGAAGAATTTCTTCACTGTTGGGGTGGTCGGGCTTTGGAAGGGGCTGCCCAGGGAGGTGGTGGAGTCACGTGCCTGGAGGTGTTCAAGCAGTGACTGGATGTGGCACTCAGTGCTCTGGGCTGGGTGATGGGTGGTGATGGGTCACAGGTTGGACCCTCAGAGGTCTTTTCCAACCTTAATGAGTCCGTGATTCTGTTGTGTCTTTAGAACTGTGCACTTAGTGGTGGAACAAGCATCATGCTCCAGTCTGCCTTCCCTCTGGTTTGGCTGATACACTGTCCTGTTTGCTCTTTGTAACCCTCCATTGTCAGGATTGGTTTGGTTTAGTGTTTTCCTAAAGTCTACAATCAAGAGTTGTTTCCAACCTCAGCCCTGCTGGGATGGCAGAACTGCCTTTTTTTTTTTTCTTTCAGGAACTTTGCTGGTCACACTTCTGTGTTTTTCATCCTCTTGACTATTACAGATTTTGTAAATAGTTTAGAAATGCCAGCTTGTGATGTATGGGCCTCTTTAACATTTCTTTGATTTATGTGCTCTGTGCTGAAAAAAAGCAGAGGAAGCATATTATTCTGGAAAATAATGTTGCCAGTGTTCCGTTTTTTCAGTCTTAGTTAAAAGCTACACTTTTATCAATCAAACCTGATAGATTCTTTTTTCATTCCTAAAAGCATTCATAACTTAACTCTTTAAAATCTAAAGAGATAATTTGACTAAGACTTTTATAAATGTCTGCTTATTTTTGAACCTTTAACCTGATTTTTCAGAAGTTGCCTTTTTCATGCATTGCAGCTTGGTCACCTAAAGGCAGAGACAGTCAAAAAATCACTAAGAGTAGGGAATTTATTTTTTTTAAAAAGCTTGGCCATATATTGATTTTTTTTTTCTTATATCTGGTGGTGTTTCAGGTAAAATTCCTCAAAGTTCAAATTGCAAGCCATAAATGGCTATTTTGAGAGGTTTGAAAAAAGATAGTTGAGTCTAGAGTTCTTGGTTAATGCGTAGTATTGTTTTAGCTGGAGAAAATTTTCAGTGAAACTTCTCAGAGAAGGAAAAGCTGGATTGCTCTGCCTCCCAGAAGTCAGTGTGAGATTGAAGGCAAGATACCTGTCATTATTTTCTGATCACAGAAAACCTGAGTAAGAGCGGAAAAGTTCTTTTTTTAACTGCCTTGTGGGGAGAAAAATAGTTCCATGTTTTGTTGACCATTGCATTTCAGTGTTCTGGTTGCAGCACAGTGGTTATGGCCCTTTCCCACAGGTATTCTGTGGTTGTTTCTCTTTGACCCTCCTCCTCCAGAAAGACTTCAGCCATCTGTGGTGATTCCAGGTTTTGCCTGTGGTGTTACAGGTGAGGGTGAGAGTTTAAACCTCCTACTCCAACCAGTCATAACTGTGGCCTTTAATTTAAGATTTGCTCTTACTTGTGGAGAAATGTTTTCTCTGGGTTACTTTGTACCGTCTCGAAAAGGAGGATAAATTAACCTGACCATGAACATTGTGAAGCTGTAGTAAGAATGTTCTTACAGGGAAATGGGCCACATGCATCTGTTCCAAAATTCACTCTCCAGCTTCAAGCTTTAATTGGTTGTCGCCAGCGGGCTGGAATTTAGCATTCCCAGCAGCCTTGCTTCAGGATATACGTGCTGGCTGTAAAGATAGATATTAGCAAAAGTAACCATTTAAGGAAGAGGTATTTCCAGTTTAAACAGTATTCCTGCAATCCTTTCTGCTGGCACAGCACTGTAGTCACCTCTAGTAGAAGCTTTGTCAGGGTGTAACCATCTACCCACGGCATCCCTGCCTCGGGATGAGCTGTGTGCTGGGGTACTGACCTTCCAGGACAACTATCCCTTCAGGAATGCCATGGAAGTCTGAGGAAAGCCAGGTTTCCATGTGCTGACAGAAAGACCCTGGGCTGGGCTGATAGCTGTTGTCTGGCACAGGGTGTCTGCTGCTCTAAATATATTGTGCATTTAATTACTATGCAAGCGACCAAAGGCATTTAACAGAAGTTGAAACAATTAAATTTAATGAGTTAAGGGAAAAAATCAATTAGCAGCACAAGTACTGGCTGGTGTCATTACTGTTCCATTCTTTCCCACTAATGGGTTTCCCTCATCTGTGCTTTGACCATCAGTCTCCCCCTGTCTGACTGTGCCCCTGGACTGGTTGGATTTACATCAAGTGCACCTTGTAGACATTTTATTGAAGAACAATATCCATTCCTTTATTTGTCTGTAAAGTACTTTGTTACAGTGAAGCCCAGCCACGGAGCTGCAAATGGTGGCAGTGCTGCTGGACAGTTTGAGGAGTGTTTCTGTACCTGATCACAGCCCTTTATTCCACCAGTTGGGCTTAAAGTATCTTCACATTTCTTATCTAAGCACCTGAGTAGCCCCTTTCATGGAGGCAGCAGGTCATTCTTTATACTGCCATGGCTGCCACCTGAGCCCCTGACACCGAAGATTTAGTCTGAGGCTTTAGAAAATAGTAATTTTAGCGTGAGAGCCCCATCTTCAGAGTTCTGGTGGCTGTTTAAGGGAGCACTGGGGGAAGGTACTAATTGTGTCCTTCCTCACTGTGGAGTTCTAATGATGACTTTCCTCTGCTACAGATTATTTGTCCTGTACAAAGATAATACTTCTGTCAAAAAGGAGTTGGGAGTTTTCTGACAGATACTGATCACATGAACTTCTTGGGTTTTTTAGATTTGAATGAAATCTAGATTTGAAATGAACACACAAATGTGAATATACCACACTGAGAGCATTTGCCTGTACCAACTCCCTGCCTTGAGCTCAGGGTTACTTGAAAATGCTGTGGTTTGTTACTGCACGTGGTTTCATTCTGTCACTGAAATGCAGAACACAATGTAATAATTTGACTTTGCTTTTTGTGGTTCTGTCATGTCTGGGTTGTAGCTGCCTATACAGTGAAATAAGTGCCAGTTCATTGAGTTATCGTGCAGGAAATATGTATGTTCAAGCCCTTCAGAACACCTGGAGGTAAAAACATCTCAAGCATGAAATAATTATCGTTCTAAAGAGGTAAGTAAAGTAGTGTGATACCCCAGCTTGTGATTACTCTGCCTCTTTATCCATTTCAAAGATTAGATCTCTTTAAAACTCAGAGCCTGTTGGCTGTGTAGTGTCCCTTTGTGTTGACATTATCCAAAAAAATCAAGAATATGTCACTGCTGTAACTATTAAATGGATTCCAGAATACTTTTAAGAGAAAAAAATGTGGAGGAGGAGTAGTGGCTTTTGCAGAGACTTTGAACAGTGCAGGTCATTTTATTGGCAACAAGGATGCAGATGCTGAAGTTTTGACCAATTCCTTGCAGAAAGTGCTGCCAAATTTTCTATCTCTGCACGGTAAAAAGCCAAAGACTTGCAAGCAGTATTGGAGTGAGGGAACATTCATCAGCAGTCATTCATCAGCAGAACGTCAATGTTTTCGAAAGAAAAGTATGGGAAGAACACACTTTTAAGGCTGAAATCTGACAGTAATTAAAACAGCACCCTCAGCGAAAATCCGAATTCAAAGACAATGGAATGAAAACTGTAGCAAAGACAGGGTGTTAAAAAAAACAGGGATATGTATCATGCATTTCCTAGTATTGTGTCATTATATATATATATATATATATAAAGAAAAATGTCTAAACTTGTTTTTGAACTCTCAAGCTGAGGGAGGGAGGGAGGCAGGAGAGACCTAAGGGAAAAGGAAGATTACCCATGCAGGCTGATGTTCTCAGGCTGCTCCACATCCTGATTTATGGAGCAGGATGAGGCCCTGGCTCTGTGCATTTTGGTGCAGTGCAAGTACCAGCTGAGGCACATGAGAGGATTTGAAGAGAAGTGTGAGCTCATTACTTTCCCAGTTGAGTCAGATCAGGATGATTAGGGAAATGTGCAGTAACTTTTATAGAGGGATTTTTTTTTTAAAAAAAAGGAATGGGGGGCAGCCTTTGTTCCTGTCATGGGTAGGTATTTGTTGCTTAAATGTTCTTGTTTTGGGGGGCATGAATACTTTGAAAAAATTGGAAAAAATGTCTTAATTAAACAGTAAACTAGAATAAAGACAAAATGTCTAGCTTTCCTGTTAATTGAAAAGCCTGCAACTCAGTTCCACAACAGGAAAACCAATGAGTAAAGAAATCAGAGACAGTTCTTTTGGTTTATTGATGCTGTTTTGGTCAAGTCAAGAATTCAGCTATGCTAAAATGATCAAACGTTGTTTGGAGAGAAAGAGAATTTCCAAACTGGCCTCATTATCTGAGAGGAACTAAAAAATCTCAATTAAGGTGGTGTAATTTTTCTCTTGCCTACTTTAGTGTGCAGAGATGAAACTGGGGGAGTGTCCTGCTCGCTTGCTCGTTGCTCTTTTCAAAAGAACAAGCCAAGTTTTATCATAATGCACAAATCCCTTGTTAGCTGGAAGGGGGGAGAAATAGTTTAATGATGAGGGGCAGAGCATCTTAAAGGAGGCAAATGTGCATCCCCAGGATTTCCGTGAACTTGGAAGATGCCACCAGGGGTAAGTATCTGGCAGCCACCTCTCTGAAATTCCCTTTCTTAGAGGAATGGAAATAAACATTTTTTATATTACCTATAGCTGAGAAAAATGCTTTTCTTTTTGTGTTTGTGGTCAGTAAGTACATAAGAATGGAAAAAAACAGGGTAATGTGATTGTAAAGAACATCAGATTTCACTTTTACATATTGCCATTATTTAAAGCTTTTTAAGCACCGACAGGTTTCCTTTAAAATGTAATGTGCAACTGTGAGCTCATGTGATCAGCTGTAAATGCTCCAACTGGTTGGTTGTTTCTTTTTCTCTTTTTTTTTGGGGAGGGGTGGTTTCTTTTCCCTGATTCTTACCTTCTTTCAACCAATTTTGCAGCTTTGCTTGGCCTTGTCAGTAAGTGCAGTGCCCTGACTTGTTTGCTCAGCACTCAGCACATGCAAAACCTCCAGCCCATGAATTATGTAAACCGAAGACCTCTCGACCCAGAGTCATTCTGATGGTGGAGCTTTAATTTTTGAAAGTTTTCAATGTCCATATCTGTAGTTTCATAACATGCACTGCAGGGTAATCCTGCAGGCCAAGGTGCAAACCTGTCACGAGCTGCTCAGGGCATTTCTGTTAAAAGAAGGGGCCTTTCTGCAGGTTCTGGTTTGGCTGCAGCAGAAGTTTTCTTTTCCCCCTCACAGTGGGATTTTTGGGGGGATGGAGGGGTTCTTTTTTGTTGTTTTGATTGTTTGAGGAGTGTTACCTTATTTCTGGTAAGAAGAGTCAGCGGGGTAGAAGAAATAAAAGTTCTTCTGTGATTAACATCTTTTAAAATATTAATGCTTTCAGAGCTAAATCAAATCTGTGACTCTCTAATACATGTTTTCTGTTTAAGGTTCATGTGAAAGCCAAAGAAATCTTATGTGATTGAAGAAATTGCCCTCCTTACAGTTACACCCATGAGAAAAGTGACTCCCAAGTGCTTTCTCTGTTGTGATGTATTTCCCTTAGTGAGGAAGATTGACAGCTGTTAATACATGACTGTAGTTTTCATATATACTCAGGAACACTGAAAATGGGGAATTATGGCACTTGGAAAACATTAGTGATCATATTTTCTTCTAAAAAACGTAGGCTATGTGGCCATTGACGTAGAAAAATAATGAATCTTAGAAACATTTTAAGAGTAATCCAAGTTCTGTTTTTATTTACCTTCCTGTAAAGCTTCTGTATATACTGAAGTGTTATTTTCAGTACTTTCCATACATCCTTGAGAACTGGAGTCGCTTTTGATTTTAAAATGTAGAATTCACACATCTACTTGAAACTGCACTTTTAAGAAAAATATCAGCTATCATGAGACTCATCATGAAACTCTGCAAGTTGGCACTGGGGTAAATCCTGGCCGCTAAATGTTGTAAATTGATTTTTGTTGTCGTTGTCTTTGATTTCTTGGTTTTCCGAAATAGATTTTGTTTCATCTCCACGTGCTGGGGGGGAAAGATCCATCTTATTGAAATTGTGTGGAGGAATATTTCATTAGGCAGTAAAGACACACGAACCAGTTGGAATTCCCCAAAGCTGAAAGACATGGATGCTGTAATAAAGCCTCTGTATGAGGGGGAATTCCTTAGCAGCTGATAAAGGAATGATTTGCAGCACTATTTGTGCTGCAACAATACTCATTTCAGGGGGTATTTGCCATATTTAGTGGATGAAGCCGTGGCTGTTTGCCCTTCTGTTAACCCTCAATGTGTTTGTGTCCTGTGAGCTCATCTCAGCTCCCCTACATGAGCCCTCCAGCACCCACAGCACCCTCTGACAGGACATTTCACCTGCATGCCCTGAGGTGGAGAGAGTATTAGTAAGCAAAAATTTGGTTTGTTTTTAGCTGAGATGTTTCTCTCCTGGCTAGTGCTGGCAGGCAAAGGTGTTTATGGAAAAAGGGGACTGAATGGCAAGTGTTTTATCCATCAGACTGAAGAGTCTCTTGGCTCTAGTTCTGATGCTTGTGGTCCAGCTTTGGCAACGTTTTCAGTCTCGTTTCTGCTCCTCAGAACAGATGATTAAGAAATTTTCCCAGTCCCTTCAGTTAACACCCCTTGTCCCCAAAAAGGAGTGCATCCTGTGCAGTGCAGTCTGTGACACTTTAATAATGCATAAATCAAGTTGGACAGAAGCTGCCTGTCAGTTTTATTAACTTTGACCTTTTCTCCCAATATAAAGATGGTTTGGTAAATATTTAATCGCCCTTATAGATTTTGACAGTTGGATCTGTATTCCTAGGAACAAAGGTAGATTATGAAGAAATACTTATAATTAGTAAAAATAGCTTAATCA
>JAYRBT010000038.1:4443069-4487669 GCA_036023395.1 Myiotriccus ornatus
GACAGTTGGATCTGTATTCCTAGGAACAAAGGTAGATTATGAAGAAATACTTATAATTAGTAAAAATAGCTTAATCATTGGGAGTCAGCTTTGAAGGACAGAATTGTTTTTTGAAATATATTTCTTTTTTATTCCTTTTATTAATTTTTTTTTTTTCTGAATGCCTGACCGCTAAATGTCAGACCAGGAGGTTATGAAATATTTTTAAAAGGTTGTCTTTAAAATCCATCTTTGATGAGCCCTGGTGATTAGCTCCTCTTCTAAGCAAGTGTCCAAATGGTGTGATTTACCTGAAAATACCTGGCAGTGTCATTCTGCACAGGCAGCGTCAGTGAATGGTGTCACCAGCACCAAGTGGTGAGGGAGGACTGCAGGAGGAAAAGGGCAAAGCTTATTCCTGGAGTCTGAGGGGTCTTCTGCCAGAGCTGTCTTTCCCTTTAATTCCCTGCAAATCCAGGTAGTGAAGATTGAAAACGAAGCCCCTGACGCTGAAACATCACCTTTCAAACACAGACCCTCCGTCGCTCCCATTGATTTTTTTTCATTTCAGAAAACTGTCGGAGAGAAACAAATTTGAGCAAAATTCATCGGTTGGGGCAGCGCAATCCCCCCTCCCTGTTCCTGGTGCAGCACAGTTCTCTTCCCATTAGAAATTCTGTGTGTCTTTGCTTATGCCACAGCTGAGATCACGTGGCAAAGCAGCCAAGTCAACCAGGAGCCTGTTAGGAATCCTTCTGGATGTGCTGAGCACTGACATTTGAGGCAGATTGGCTCATGGGATCCCTTCCCTCATTTTCAGAGCCATTTTCAAGTGGATCACTCCCAAGCTTTGTTTCCCTCCTTTTCAGTCAGTTCCTGCAGAGCAGCTTGGCCTGAGACCACTTTATTTTTCTGAACATTTTTAAGTCATAGTTTTCTAACCATAAACCTTTTTTTTTTAGCTGCAGACCTTGGGCTTGGAAGTGTTAACCTGTGAAATGGTTCACCTTTAGCAGGACAAATCTTCAGACAGTTTAATGAACACATGGAGGAAGGCTTTGGAATGATGAAGGAAATTGTACATGTCTGAATCTTCTGCTTAAAAAAATGGGAAACTAAGAATGTAATTGGAAGTTTTCAGAGAGGAACTTGTGCCTTGTTGCACTTGGAGCTGGTTTCAGGGCAAGCACAGCTCAGTGGCTGTTCTTAAATCTGAGAGCTGGGGGAGGGCACTCAAAATCCTGCAGATTCATGTTGTGTCCTTCATAAATTTGTCTTTTATTGGCAAGGAAAAAGAGAAGTTTAGAGGAGAAAGCTACTGAATGTGAATCTTTCTGCAGTGCTGTGGAGATGTGTGAGGAGGTATTTTAAAGGCAGGGTTTTTATTTACAGTGGTAGAAACTTCTTTGTGAATGTTTTGTGGTTTTTATGTTTAAGGAAGAAAAGATGAGTGTTATTTCTAAAAAGCTGGTTTATACAGTGAAAGGGTTGCCTCTGTCTTCCTCTCATCATCTTCCTAAAAGTAAGAATGCTTGGTCCTTTGGGAGGAGAAACAGCCTTAACATGTAAAAGCAAGCCCAGGTTTCAGGAGGGTTAGACTTGGGAGGAAGTCTTTGATTATCATCTTACTTGCCCTAATGCATAACTTCCTCCTAATGCCTATTTCACAGCAGACTTTTTCCCTGTGCTTTTATTCTCATCATCTTCCATCCGAGCAGTAGATCTGAAATCCCACACATATATTAACTGACTGACGGGCTGTAATTTGAGTCAGGTGGAACAGGTAGTAGAGGACTGGCACAGACAGAGCACTGCAGTGGTGTGTTTTTTAATATATCCATGTTTTTTTTTCCTCTTCCAGCTGCAGTACCACGCTGGGCTGGCATCTGGCCTTTTGAATCAGCAGTCCCTGAAACGTTCGGCCAACCAGATGGGAGTCTCTGCGAAGCGCAGACCCAAAGCCCAGCCAACAACTCTTGTCTTACCTCCTCAGTAAGTAAGGGAATATCTGGAAGAATTTCCATGGTGGGGGGGCCAGATTGTTTCTTTTAAACTTTTTACTGTAATTCTTGTCTTACCTCCTCGTTAAGTAACGGAATATCCGGAATAATTTCCATGGGGGGGGTGGAAGGGACAGATTTATTTTGAGCTTTTGATGGTGTTTATCTTTAATCGTCATCATAGCACCCTCGTGCTTGTGTTCTTGTTTCATACAGTACAGCTTATTCTTGTTGGCTGGGTGGGTACCTTATGGAACCAATATTGTGTCTCCTCTGTTGATGGAGGCACCGTCACACCAGAAAACCTGCGAGGATTCTTTGTAACAGGTCGTGAAAAGTTCCTGCAGGGCGAGCTTGTCATTGAGGAACGATATTCCCCTGATTAGTATGACTTGGAGCTTCAAGGAGGACTTTTCTGAAGGTCCTGAAAGATGAAGCCAAAAAGTCTTTGGTGTGAGTACTTTCTCGGCAAATGTCTGTTCCGAGTCCATCTGTTCACCATATGTTAATTTTGCTTTGGATCTGAACCTCTTTTCCAGGTGACAAGCAATTATGAGGACACTTAGAAACTATTTGAGGACAGAGAGTATCAACACTTGAGGCAGCCTGTGTGCTGATGCCAAAAAAAACACAGAGATGTCCACAGCTAAGCTTATAAATTAATAAACTTGCCTAAATTATTTAGTTACATGTAAGAAAATGATTATTATGTAGAAAATGAAGTGCTAAGCAATTGTTCATCGTACTGAGCATGCTTGTAGTTTGTGGAAACTGCCTGCTTTTCTTCATGTAACAGGAGTCACTGATGTATAAACACTGCTACCAAAAACCTCACAGTTGCAGTAGTAGAAGTCCCTGTTGTCACCAGAGCCCACAGGCCTGTGTTTAGCATTTTTTTTTCTTAAAGGAAATGAGAAAAAAAATCGGAGTCAATAGAGCTTTGCCCTTGTATATTAACTTTAAAGTGCTGGTAATTCAAGAATCCATAAAATGTTCTATTGTTTTACCAATACATCAGACAAAGGAGAGTTAGGAGGGTGGCTTAGCAGAAGTTTGAAAACCAGATGTTGTTTCTCTGATAGGTGTGAAAGAACAGTGGGGGGATATTGTGACAAAACTGGCCAATCAGTTTTCTCCCCCTTGTTGGGGTATCTGGAGCTTCAAATGGACTTCTCCAAGAAGTCTATAAACTGGATTACTGTGGTACCAGTTGCTACAGTTTTTTCAGAAAATCTGTAAAATATTTTGGTGGTTTGTTTGGGGTTTTTTTGATCATGGCTTCTCTAGTTATTAGAAATATATAGAGAGAAAGGACTTCTGTTCTTGTACAGAAAAATCTGTTCTTCAACAGCTGCAGCTGTATAAATCTTAATGTGAGATACATAATATACATTTTTAAAAGTATTGTGTGTCTTTTCATCTGCAAGTGATTTTTCCTTCCTTGGGGCATTTACCTAGAAATTTTAATGTGGTTGCTCAACTTCACCCAGTAGCTGAATTATGTTTCAGTATCTTATTACCACTTCCAGCATTATTTACAGGGAAAATGTGTTTCTGCTGAGCTGGCCCTTTATCTGTCACTGGTTTCCTCCTCTTTGGCTTCTCTTTGCCCTTTCCATATTTGTTCTTATTTGCTATCTTGGTGTGTCTTGAGAGAATAATAGTTACATTAACAAGTCAAATCAAATACCTGTTGAGCTCAATATCTTGTCTCCAACACAGGGCAGAAGCAGATTATGAAAAGACTTATGAAAACAGGCTTATGAAAAGTATTTTAAAAAAAGAGAAGTGTGACAAATGGATTTTAATATCTTGATTTTGCTGTAGTTTCATGCAAATAATGATGAATCATACTGTGATATTCCCCCCCCTTCATTCTCTATAAAATGCAAAAGAAGAAAACATCCAGGTGCAAAACTACAGATCTCCTTGAAAGGGCATCCTGAATACTGATATTCCCATGGCAATTCAAGGACTGAGGGGTTTTTTTTAGCTTTCTTAATTCATCAAGAAAGGGGTAACTATTTCTTGGTCTGTCTTTGCTCTGATGTGTGCTATTAAAACCGAGTTCAGTGACAAGTCTTTGAGCTGAGTAACAATGAGTCAAGTGTTTATTAAATGTTGTTCAGAGTTAACTATATTATCTGGAGGCTTTCTTAAACATAAGTAGTCAAAGCCAGCTGTATGCCAAAATGTCATTTTAGGAGAGCAGATTGGAGCAAACAGCAACACTGCAGTCATTCCTTTCTGCCAGCACAGGAATGCAGGAAACACTTGCTCAGGAGGTATCATAGGTGATGATTTGGGCAAAGGAGTCTTCTAAAACCTGTTTTAATCTTATGCAGATTTTGCACATGGATAGTTTGACTGTAAACATGTCTTAATTTGAGTTAAAGGCAGCATTAGAGAGCACGTTACTAATCTACTTATTTATTTATGTTCCTGTTTCTTGAAGAAGCTGCATGAGTAACTTTGGCTATTGCACAACCTTCTTAATGGCAGTGGTGCAAGCTGAGCAGTTCTCTTTGATCTTTGCTGCTGTGGTGAGACTTCAGTTGTATTCCACAAACTAAACATACCCAAATCTTGTTTCTTCTCATAAGGGTGGTGATACAGCCCAAGAATCAAATTTTGTGTCAATTCACTGTTCACTTGAGCCCTCAGTTTCTCTGCTCTGTTTTTCTTCTTCTTTCCTCTCCAAAATGCCTTTTAAAAAGGGAAAAAAAAAGGAACAAACCAAACCCCAAACCTTTTGGTCTGTCTTGGGGGCTCTGTCATCTCTTCCTTTATTTAAACTCGCAGAAAGGGTTTCAGTAATGGCAAAGCTGATTCTCGGTGGGCCCCCAGCCCTTTTTCCCTCGCCAGCCTCAGGGTGAGTTGTGACAACCTCGGGGTGTCTTGGAGGTGAGAGGCTGTAGTTTTTCACCAGTTAATACATGAAACAACAGCAGCAATTTTGAGTCAAAAAGGTGGTTTTGAATATGGAAGGTCTTTGTCCAGTGCAACCACTACCAGGAAAATTTACATTTTCTTGCTCCTCAAGGTGCTGAGCAGTTTCGAAGAGAGACCTTTTGCTTTTCAGTAGTGGTTTTCACTGGCTCTGAAAGTGCAGAAAGGAAGGCTGGATTGATGACTGTCTCACTTCTAGCCAAATGATCTGTGTGAGAAAATGACTAACTGCTGGCTGCTTTCTCTGCCTGCTTTGTCCCTCCTTCTGTCTTCTATTAACAAGACATCTCCCTGTACGTGTTAATAGATGCATTCCCTCACATGCTTCTCATCTGGCTGCTGGTCCCTTCCTTCTGTTAAGGAGTCTCAAAGCAGTGTTTGCTGAAGTGCTGAAAGCTGTCAGCTCCTTCCCAGTGACTGGGGAAGTGTTTGTGTGCAGCCCTTGTGAAAACCAGGGTGGCTGCCTCTGGTTTGAAATCAATAAATAAGGACAATAAGAAACGACAGCTTGGTTTTTCCTTTCCTCATGAAATCTAGTAATTGATGCAGTTAATTAATCTTGTATTATTTTGCTTGGCACCACGTCTCCAAAGCAAATTCCCAGTTGTGGAGTTGTCTCCATGACCCTAAGGGAGCAGAATGTTCCCTGGGGTTGCCCACAGAGATGGTCCTTGCTGGTGGAACACCCTCCTGGGATCCCAACAGACTCTGGAATGTCACTGTCCAGCTGGAAAATGACAGCAATGAGTCACTGTGAGATAAGGAAGAAAAGAGGAAGCAGAGGATGTTGACTGTATTTTTGCAGTGGAGTTCATTGTCCCACACAAGAGGGTCAGTTAGTTTTAATGGGAATTTTTAGAGGTCTCAGTTGGAAACCCTGTGACTTGGATAGCTCTGTTGTCTGGGGCCTTCTTAGTGCTCCCAGATTAATCATCTGTCTTCTCTGTCTGGAAGAAAATTGCCAGAACAAGAACTTGATCACAGCAGAAGGTACTGAGACTCTTGCCCTTTATGGTGCTTTTTAGGGTCATTTGTTGTCACTTTGTGGTTTAGGAGAAATAAGCACACTATAAACAATAAACAAGTGGAAGTCTGGTTCTTGTTTGACAACTTCAGGCTCAATGAACAGAGAGGTTTGAGTAAAAGAGAGTCCAATTTTTTTTTTGTTTTGTTTTAAGGCTCTTCAACTTGTCTTGTAAATCTCTTGTGGTCTGATGGATGCCACAACCTGACAGTGAAAACATTGTAATAGACTGAGTAAAAATATCTGTGAATTTGTACTCTATTGCTGGGGGCACACCAGCAAAATTACTTTCCCTTTATTAAAAAAAACCCATGACATTGTTCTAGATAAATGAGCCACAAAAACCTGTGAAGGTAAGTTTTCTTTTAGGAGATAGTAAGGATGTACTTGAGGATATAGAGTCTCTGGACAGCCAGGTTGTTTCTGCCACTTGTTCTGGATGAGAGGGGAGAGGTCTAATCTGCTCTCTACATCTCAGAATCCATTTGGATTCTTCTTCTAGAGTGTAATATATCCAAAAGAAGTCTGCTTTTTCCATCCTTTGGAACTATATCAGCTAAAGATGTGAGTGGTCTCTTAAACAAAGTTAATTTACTGGCTCAGCAGGTGTCTGTTCATCTGGATTTGGAAAAAAAACATGGAGGTATCCCAAACTCTGTGTTTATTGTAGCTTGATTCAATACTAACATAGTCAAAGGGCTGTTCTGTCGTAGCATTGATTCCCTGTCAATTTAATGGTTCTATCATATAATTACTGTCAGATTCTGTTGTGTTTGTGTACTGTGTACATAGAATTGTGCACTGTCAATTCTGTTGCTATTTTTAACATTTAACTGAAAGGTGTGTGTATGCATACATATACACACACACATATATATATATATTTATAAACTATACACTCAGTCATCAGATGTGCCAGAAGAAATTATTGGGAACTTAGCTTGTATAATTTATCATTTTTGCATTAAGGAAAAATCCTGGTGAGGATTTTTTTCTCTTCCTTTGCCAAGAGTTTTTTGAAGGAAAACATTATTTTTTTTTCAGCATTTTGTTTTATAAACAGCATCTAATTGCTTCCTAGGTGCTGGGGTTTTCATCATGAAAGAGAGGCAGGATATTCTAAAGGTAATGACAAAGCATGCTTAAGGCAGTAGATGTTCATCGATTTTATATTTTTTACGAGAAATGGTTTAAAATATGCTTCTCCAGTCTGACCTGGCTGTGTTAGAGATCTGAAATGTCAGCTGGGGATTCAGACTTTAAAACCAAGTGTCCAAGGCCAGGTTGGGCAGGGCTTGGAACAACCTGTTCTCGTAGAAGGTGTCCCTGCCTGTGGCAGGGGTGGAATGAGAAGACCTTTTAGGTCCCTTCCAACCCAAACCTTCTGGGATTCCGTGATGAGTTTGATGTGCCAGATCCACTGTGGGCAGTGGGATTATTTATATTTAACATGTGAGTGTTGGTAGTGCAATAATTCACTACTGTGAGCTGGACTCCAACCTCTGAGCCGCTTCTTGAAGTATTCAAGAGTAGAAGAGCCAAGTGTGGGGCCGTATTTTCCCTTTGGAGAAAAGTCATCAGAAGTTCTTCATGCAGTTGTGAAATTCTTGGTTCCCTGTACTGGCAAAGCTGCATTAAGTATCAATATTCATTAAGTACCATGGAGATGATAATGTAATAAAGCAATAATCCTCAGGCCCACATCTGTACTTCTCACCAGAAGAGCTGAGGTTGAGAATATAATTAAAGATTAAAACTCTGTTTGCATTCTGGAACATGGAGATATCTCTTCGTACATGATGGGGAATTGTATTAATAAGGAAGAGATCAGTTTCCAATAACTTTCAATACTGGGAGCTCATTTCATATCCCTGTTCATGTTTAAGTTTCTCATGGAATTCCTTTAGCTTGGTTTTAGCAAGACAGTGCAACAGGAACTGTAAAAGAACGTGTTGCTGAAACATGTGACCCTTTTGCTCCAGAAATTAATCCCTTTTCATATGAAGGAAAAAAGATTAAAAATTAGTTCTTCATATTGTAAGACAATAATATTTACAAGAATAAGTTTAATTACTTTGCAGCCATGTACCGTGTCGACGGAGCATTAATTTTAGTACTTGGTGTCTTGTGCACTGTTTGGATCACACCGTTCTGCTGTTTTCTTTTTATTTTTAGGAAATTGTTGAACACCTGTTCCCCAGCTGTTTTGTGGAGCTGTTTTAGTGGCAGTTCCAAGGGTATTGCCGTGCACTGACATTGCATTTATCCCTCGCTGCCATTCTGTTCAGTGGGCTCAGGGGTTACGTGCAGGATCTTTTGATACTCAAGTCTCATACTTCAATTAAATAGAAAATACCTTTAGTACCTTCTATATTGTACTTCATCAGCTTGTTAAGTAACTCTTACTTTCCCTTATTTCAAAGAATCTTAGCCAATTGGTTCTTTTTTTTTTTTCCCTTCCTGCCCATATATTTGGTGTTGATGTGGTCAGTCTTTGTTAAAGGTTTCTTTGTCTTGCTTTTTACTAAGCTTTCTAATTTTGCACAGGTCAAAAATACTGCCTTTCCCCTCTCAGATATCGATATTTTATCTACCAAAGCCAGTCTAGTTAGGTAGAGTGCTAGTTCTTTGTAACCTCTGATAAAACTGGTTGTGCTCTTGAAGCAGGTGGGTTTGTGAGCTTTGTCCATTCCCTGGAGGCAAATGTGTTTCAGTTCTAAAATCCATGCTGGGTTATTGTTCAGTTCTGTTCTAAACACAGTGGTGCTGGAGGGGGTTGGTGTAATGATGTGCTTGGACAGTCTGTGCTCCTCTGGAATTTTTCACAGCAATGCAAATAGTGTATATGTAGTATTTAGTTTCTTTAAAGGAAAACTGCAGAATATCCAAACTGCCACCTACAGCTCTGCTTCAGAGAGCAGCAGCTTCCTCAAGTGAAATTCCAAACCATGTAGAATATAATAGAGAATAATGAGCAAAGAAGAAAGCAGCATTGTGACAGCTTTGTTACAGGAAAATAAATGCTGAGGAATTCAGATCACAGTGAATTTCAGCAGCTATTGAAATTATGATTGTTCCAAGTTATTTTAGGATGTGTTTGGTTTGTTTGGGATTTTTTCCTCAATTTTCCCTGCTGCTTCCCAAGCAGAGATGACACCAGTTGCTTTGTAGACGGGTTGTTTTACAGGAAAGAAACCCGACCTTTATAGGGGAAGGCTTGTTTTAGTGAGACCCTTGGGTACTTCTGGTTCTCTGAAACACAGTAATAAGTATTAAGGTTGGATCGTAGGGCACAGGAGGAAAGTTGTAATTCTATAATCCCAGTTTGTTAATTTTCCTCTTAACAATGTTTCCCCACCACTGAAAGCTGAGAAGTCTGGATTACTACAAAGTACAATATTAGAAATTCTAATCTAAGTTACTCTTAGACTCAATGGCAACATTTATGGACAGCCTGGATCTGGTTCTTTCAGATTCAGTAGCCAGAACACTGAGATCCTAAAGCTGGGGAAGCATCTTCCTTGACTGAACCCACCTGTATTACAAATCTTGAGGGACAGTTCCGAGGTGACAACACCCAATTAACCTGTCCTGAGTTGAGTTTCCCAGGAGAACTTTTGTGTGTGGGGAGGGTGTTGTGTTGTCCTGTCTGGATTTCAGGTGTAACACAGGTGAGTCCACCAGTCCCTGTCATTTGGATAAGGGATGATTCTAAGCTGTTAAAGACAGATATTTTCTGTTCCTCATGGCCCATGTCAGCAACAGTGACAACTGTTCCAGCTTCCAGAGCTGGTGCACAGAGCAGTGATGGGCTGGCTGCTCCTTTATCCTGTTGCTTTGTGTGTGTTTTGTGTAAATACTGGGGGGGAGAAAAGCAGTCTGCTATTAAATGTAGTGGCAATCTGTCTCCCTGTGTTATGTGGTATTTACTCTTTAGTACTCAATATAATGTAACTGGAAAGAAAAAAATGCACAGAGCAGTTTTGATTCATGAGGGGCTTTATCAAACAACTCCGAGGAGATCATATCCAGTAACATACCAGGGATATAACATTGGTCATCTTACTATTTGTAGCCAAAAATGCCTTACTAAACTCTGCTCCAAAAAAGAGAGATGGGGGTAATCCAGTTGAACTTTTTATTTCAGTGTAAAAGATAAATTTTAAAATAAGATGCTCTTAATTTGCTTGATGTCTCTGCTTTGTTTTTAGTGCTGTTCACTTGGGTTATCCGTTGTGTTAACTTTGGAACTTTACAGGTGCTTTGGAACCTGCTTAGATGCTAAAGATACAGAAGACAGCCTTTGCTGTTTTGTGCATCTTCAGAACTACAATTCTTTTAAACATTTTAATCTTGATTTAATCTCCTAATATGTTGATACATCTGAGAGCAGGGGTTCTGCAGTAATCTTCTTTGTTTTGTTATGCCAAGCCAATGCTTTTTTTTTTTTTTTTTTTTGGCTGTAGTTATATGCTGAATTGAATTTCATTCCGTTAAGTACTATACAGCTGCATAGTTTCTTACAAAGTAATTACAGAAAAACCAGCAGGCATTGATCAACACAGATTGTCCAAATGAAATACTTTGACTAAAACTAAATGTTCCTTATGATATTCATTAACACAAGAATAATTTCTATCCATACAGTACAAAAGACAAGGACTTTGGATGTTGCTTCTTCTGCAGTTAATTATTAAAATATCCATTAGAGAATCACAGATTGGTTTGGTTTGGAAGGGACCTTAAAGCTCATCTCATTCCACACCTTCCAACTAGACCAGGGTGCTCCAGCCTGGCCTCGAACACTTGCAGGGATGGGGCAGCAAACATCAGAACTTTACAGTGCATTTTAACATGGAGCACAAACCTGCTTTATTTATTCACTTTTCAGCAGCTATTCTAGCCAGCTACTTATGGAAAGAGAGTGCATGTAATTGAGGTTTCATGATTTCTTTATAGTGTGTGGAGCTTCACTTGCAGGTTGAGAGCCATCACTGTGGGCTGATGTGAACGGCTCTGGGCACGACCTGTTGTGGAGACATGAGCCAAAAGGGACCTGGGGCTGATGACTCCTGATATTTTGGTGTCATGTTCCACAGATAATCCCCCAAATAGGATCGCTGTGAGTGTGATGTGCAGCCCTGTGTGAGTGATCACAGTGATTTGAAATCATTCCCATCTACTTTGGGGAAGATTAGTTGGAACACTCAATAGTTGGGAAGTGAAAAAGCTGAACTTTTTTGGAAGCTCTGGGCCATGTACCAGCCTGATCTGCATGTTCATTTTCCAGAACATGCACAGATCCAGAGCACACCCTTAGTGAGTTTAGTGTTATGGGGATCTGCAGCTCTGTTGTAAAAGAACAAATTTGTGACTCTTTGATGTATGTTTGCCTTAAAGGTAATGTTTGTGTGAAACTGTGCCATTAAAAGGTGGCAATTAATTAAAAGTTGTTCCACAGTCCCTACTATTAGAAGATGCCCTTGCAGCATTTAGAGCAGAACATTAATATTGCACTGTAGGGAATCCCTGTACTTTCAGTAAAAAAGAAAGTTAAGGATGAAGATTTTAATGTGTAATTAAAGAGTGCAAATACTAGTTTAACTGCTTGTTTCTATGTCAAAAAAAAAAAAAAAAATAAAAAAAAGAGGACACAAACTATGAGTGGTTGAACTAATTAAGACAGCAAAGAACAAGTTAGATAAGAGAGGAAATTTGTATGAACCTAATAATGATATCAAAGCTTTTGCTAAAGCTGTGATTTTATAACTTGATTGCTTTAACCTCCTCTTCTTTTTTTTTGTTTTTTTTTTTTAACTTTCCTGTTTGGGGGATGGGGATTTGAGGCTGCTTTGCTGCAGCAGACAATCAGTCTAAAAGGAATAAATTAAAACTGCTGCTTGCCAAATTCAGAAATGCATTACAGCAAGTGTTTCCATCTGCATTGGTTGTATATTCCCTTGTCAGAGACAAGGAGCAGAGCTTGGAATAAGGTGGAGGGAGAAGATCTTTCTGTTTTGGTGGCTTAACCAGACCAGCATTGTTGTATAATCCTATTGTATAAAGTGATGTGAACTTACTGTGAGTGTATTTATTAATGGCTTTGTATCTTTACCTCTGCATGATTCCAAGTAACCTTTGGTTATCTGAGAGGAAAACTAAACAGCTGCACAGGGAGGGGGGATAAAAGTGATTTCAGATGTGAGCCACTGAGGAGGAGGAAGCTCTTGGGGTGTGTCACAGTAGAAAGATCTCAAAAATGCAAGTCATACCTGGAAATAAAGGCAATTAAAGTCCCCTGGAGTTTCAGCAGTAACTCTACAAAGGAGAAACGTTTTCCAAGTGATGAACTGCACGATGGGGTCTGAGGGGACACCTGAATGCCCTTTCTAACTACAAAGGATACAGAGTAGAACTGCTTTGCTCTGCTTTCTTTACCTGGTGTTAAAAATAACTGTTATTACTTTTTAATTTTACTTTAGGGCATTCTCTGCGTATTCATGTGTTTACAAGGAACCCTGTGGATGGGTTAAATGAAAAAAAGCTTGGGTAGCAAATTCCAGCTGATGACTTCATAGTTTTCCTCTCTAAATATAATCTTCATTTGTAATGATTTGAAGTATTTTGGTGCACTTATGTTGCTAGTCCCGTTTTCCCAACTGCCAGTGGGAAAAATAAATTAAATGGCACCATTAGAAGTTTCACTGGGTGAAGTGACTCGTTTTTCATCCCTGTATAGGTTCTGCTCTACTGTTATTTTCATTCCTGATGGTTTAATTTTTCAAGGCATTTTGTCTTTGCTGTGCAGGTTTTACCTATTAAAGAGTAACACCATCCTTTCCATTTCAGTGATGTTACTCAGCAGAATGTGTATATTACTTTGAAAACAAGTGTATTAATGGTGTGATGCACATTTCTAATTAGACATGGATACATTCACCTCATTATTAGTTTATTTACCTGATTCTTACCTTGCATGGGTAACATAAGGAGTAAAATACTGGACAGGGAAGACCTTATTAACATTGGCAGACTTAGTTTTGACTTTTTTCTGTGGCTGCTTGCAGTTTCTTTATTGTCTGTGAGTCATGGCCAGGGGAATCCTGTAGTAAGCCCTTCTAATTTTAGCCACCAAAAGCATCTCCATGCAGCAGTTTTTGCATTGAAATTGAATTTATTCTTTTGTGTTGCTCAAGATTGTTACAAATTTCTTTTCGAGAAAGAAAGAAAGAGTTTTGTACGGAGGTAAAGTAGTGAATCACTTATTTAACCTTTACTGAGCTTTCCTGGAATGAAGTGAAATAAAGATTAAATTCTGTGTATGATCATTATGCTCCATTATTGCCTGCACTGCTTTGATTCTGTCCCTCACCTTGATTGTGGGGTAGCATTGAGCATTTTCATTCCACATCATGTGTGTTTGAAAGCACTTAAAAGAAACAGAGATTCCAGAATAAGTTCTTTCAGAGCAGATTACTGTTTCTTAGAGTTGTTTTATGCCTCAGTTTCCCCACGTGAAGGGTGTTGAGTTGTATCATCTGGAAACTGTGCAGGGATGCGGAGAGTGCCTCGAGTAATATTGGTACAAAGCTGGGAGAAGAGAAGAGATAAGACAAGGCATTAACCATAAGGCAGATGCTTTCATCCAGGGGAAGAGTCTGGATTTTTGTCTTTTATTGTCAGTTGTTCAAAACCAGTTAATTTTTTACAAAACCCGAAGTCCGCGAGTGAGACGCTGTGAGCAATGAATGACCAGATAATTCCTACTTGCAAGGCCTAATAGGAAGCTCCCAGTATCCACTGTCAGGTTTGTTCTGATAAATGAGTGCTGATGGATTATCCTGTATCCTTTGTGTTCTTGCCTTTAGGTGTTCATTTCACTGATGGAAGACAAAGTGCCGACACATGAAATAATTACACACCGAGCCTGGCTGGAGCCTGTCAGTCTGTGTCGAGCTCCCTAAACTTCTGCAGTCTCTTGGGCTCTTTTGCTGATTGTTGTCAGTGTTTGGTGTTAAAATCAAATGTGCTCTCGAAGTGGCAAAAACCACCCGACTGTTTTGATGCATTTTAAGTCAGAATTTAATATCTGCGTCCAAAATAGCACTATAAAACTGAGCTCCCCTGAAGCCAAAACCCAGGCTTTTCTACTTCCCTGTTTTACATGCATAACCTTCTTTCATTTTGGCTTTTGCATTTTGACAGTTGCTCAGCAAAGATGATGCTTTTGCTCATGACAGATTTGTATGAGCCTTGTAGACAGGTCTGAAAAAGAGCCTTTAGTGAAGGACTGAAAGACAAATCGAACTTGGATCTAAATTCAGGGCTAATCAGCTGCATGGCAGACTCACAGTTTGAAGAATCATAGTCATATCTAACAGTGCTTTACCTTTATTACAAATGATACCTAAGCATAAACCTTTATTGCTTTTTAACTTCTTGTTGTAGTTCAATTTTAAATTGAAGTCGAGGTATAAGGCTGACTAGGTGGCTGTTGCCGTTTTGTTAGCAAGTAACCTGTAAATCTGAAAGTTTAGGAAATAATTCCTGGTTGATAATCACTGGTTTGGTGTCTCAGTATCTGAGGTGTGATGTGCCCATGGAGCACAGTGAACAGACTCTGTAGTTGTAATTCCTCCAGCTCTTCTCCTGTGTGTTTATTCTTAGGTGCCACCTCCACCCTCTCCCTGCTCCAGCTCTTTGTATTTCCCAGCCAAGTAGGTATTAATGGAAAAATATGCTGTGGCAGTGGCTGCTCCAGCCTCTCAGCTCTGAGTCCTCTCTGATTTCTAGTTGGAGATTGAGTTGGAAGGACCTGGGGAGGTCATCGAGTCCATCCTCCCTTTCAGAGATGGTCTTTTGTCACAGCTCAGTCAGATGAGCCGTGACATTGCCCAGCTGAATCCTGAAACCTCCAGGGATGGAAGGCTGCACTTGTAGCTGTCACCAACGCAGTCCTGGAGGTCCAGTTAGTGCTTCTTGTTTAGGCAGGTCTGCTGAAAACCCACTTCTTGGGAAGGAGGGTTTGAGGGAGGTGGCTGATGGAAGGAAAAAGCAGATATTTTTGGAGAAACTACATTAAGTGATAATGTAGATTAGAGTAGCCTGCTTAAAAAACCACAATGGGAAGCAGATGAGTTAACTAAAAGGAGCGCTGCAAGGAGGAGTGCTTGGCATTTGAAATAATAGTTGCATGATTTTCAAAAAAAAAAAAAATTTAAAACTGACTTAAAAGCAGTTTATTGAGTTGATACTTCCATGATCTTTTCTGCTCTGAAAGTTGCTCTTCATTTAGACAAAAAGGTTCCTTCTTCAGCAACGTGATTTTACAGCCTAATAGATGATAAGCAAATCTAATGCTATCTAATCTTGGATATTCCTAAGGAAGTGAAATGGATTTCTTGACATGACAGAGCAATGGCGACTCTTGTATGCCCCTTGTAAAATGAGCTTGTGGACAGAAAATGCCAGGTAGAACTATTTTAACATGTGATTACGCTTTAAAAATGAAAGTTTACTTTTGGTGCAAAGATAGCAGCTCTAACACCACAGACAGAAAATCAATTATAATTTTTGCTCATACACCTAAAATATTATCTGCTGCTACTAATTTCTTTCTGTTGTTCCACAATTGCTGTTTTTTATTAAGTCATCGACGGGCAGAGAGGTTCCGATATTGAAGCCTGAGTGTTGTAATATCCTTTCTCTCCTGCTCTGTGCTTTTGCCTCTCTCTGCAGTGCCATGATTGAATCAGCTGTTTCTGTGCTGATATGTATGTAAGCCATTTAATTCTTTGTGTCTTAGGCAGCATCCTCCACCAAAAAGCTTTTATGCAAGTGAGCCACTGTTTGCATTAATTGCGTTAATAAAGTGTCAGCATCTACTAGATATCAAAGGTCTGTGTTTTGCATATCTCTCCAATACCTTGTGCTGAAATTCTTGACACATCTTAAAATGCTGGTGTGAAGAAGGAACATAGAGAACCTGGGTGTTGGATGGTCCTTCATTTTCAGGTTCACCTGCTCTGGCTGGTTGTTTCCAGGAATTTCAATAAAGAGGCTTTTTCCTCTCACATAAGGTCTGTCCAATAGTTGACTCCCTTTGCTTTCAAATCCTAATCAAGTCGTTCATTTCCACCTCCTCAGTGGGAAGGAGAAGATGCTCTGGGTGAGCACAGAGCCTCTCCTGGCATGCCTGTGATGCTGGGAAATGTTTGTACAGACATGGATTTAAGCTCATGCTGTAGGAGTTTGTTGGTTTTTTTTTTAAGCCTTTGGAAAGAGTAAAATGAGCCCTTTGTTTGGTTTGCCCGTATTTTCACTTTTGCTGTTGCTGCCTTCTCGCTGGGTGCAGCTGACTCAGTCTAATGGGATGGGGTGCAGGACACCAGTCAAAGCAGTAAAGCTTTCAGTGGTGGATGTAACCTCAGCTACATTTGGTTTGGTCTCAGTCAGTCTTGCTTTTTCAGCTTTCCCACCTTCATGCTTCTTTTCAGAGATTTTGTGCAATGTTTGTCTCGTGCTTTTGCCAAATAGTTACACAATTCAATCAATGGCAAATATTCTGTCTCCTTTTAAAAAATGCCTCTGAAGTGCTCTTAAGAATGGATCTGACACTGGATGAATGCAAGTGTAGTTTGTGTTTTGAATCCACAGGAAACTTGATGACTGAAATTTTAGGCAAAAAGCGAAAATAATTAAGTGGTGGAAGCAAAATCAAAGACAGAAATGCAAGTTGGTGTCAGTGCTGTGAGTAGTGAATGCAAAGTGAGCGTGGATGAAGAGCTCCCTTAAAACATCTGCAACTCCACTGATGTTTGAAAGTATGACTGCAGGATGGCCTTCTGAGGCAGTAGGTACCATTTTATCTGTTTCTTTAGGGCATCAGTTTCAACTGGTTGACTCAGAGTAGCTATGTGGGAGCTAATTAATCATGTAATTTGCTGTCATGTTGCTGGGTGAACCTGTATCCTGGTAGCAGCATGATTTTGAGATAATGGTTTCCTAATGATTGAAACAGCTCTAATAGCCCTGGCCCTCGTGGTTGACTTCAGCTTTCCTCTGGTGGCTTTTAGAAAGATCTTTGATATAATTTTACTCTTAATGAACATTCTGTCTGCTAATACAGATAGTTTGCAGCTGTGTGTATTAATATAGCTGAGTCCCATTCTCGTCTTTATCCAGTATATTTTTAATTAAAACACTGTATTGCAATGTTACATTGGTATATATTGTACATGTGTTTGGTATCAAACGATTCTGCAGCTTTTACTCTGTGATTAAGCAAATTCAGGATGTTTCGTTGTTTTTTTCTCTTTAGTTTGGTATGGCTGGGGTGTTCTGATGCATCAGACCTTTTCCTAGGAAAAGACAGAGCTCTGTATTGGGTGGAATACTTCAGCGGATTTGCCTAGAAAGGTTTTAATCAAAAAATTACTCTTTTTCCCAAGAAACCTTTAAGCTTGGCCAGTGTAACTGGATAATGTAAAGAGCGGTCTCAGGAAAAGGAAAAATATAAACAGTTTAAAACAAAACACAGAAGTAACCTTGCCTTAAAATAGACTATCATTTATCTCCATATTTAATATTGTGTGTGTGTGCAGGGAATGTCTTTAGTGAGTGTAAAAATCTAATTAAATCTTCTCACGGCAGTGATTCAGGGCTGACCCTCTCTTATTGGAGCCTCCTTTTGGAATAATAAACCACTCCCTGCTGAGAGCCACTGGCATTGACAGACAGGCCAGACACCCCGGCTGCAGATCAGAGAAGGTTCATCAGGCTGGTGTTGTCTGCAGGGGCTGCAAGAAATCTTTTATTTGCCCGTCTGCAGCAGCACTTTTGAGATGTTGTTTGGCAGAGTCCGAGTTCTGGCTTGTGACCAAGTACAGTCCCAGGTACAGGTGAATTATTTCATGCCACTCGTGGCTGTCCTTTTTTTTTTCTTTTTTTTTCTTTTTTCTTTTTTTTTTTTTTAAATCTGAACCTATTTACTATTGGAAATTGCCTGACAGTTTGGGATTTCTTTACTTTGAATAATCACCTTGAAAGAATTTGCTGTTTACGAGTTTGGAACTTGATATCCATGAAGTGGATGCTCAGAATTAGGGAAACATAACTAGGAACCAAGCTAGGCAGTGCTAATAATCACGTTTGTATTTACCAAAGGAGATCTTCATTCCTTGGGTGTCACTTAGGCACTTTTCTCTGCTAGAACACTTACATAAACAGAATCCTATTATTTTTTAATAAGCTGAACATTTCTGCCAGATAGCTGCAGACATGGTAGTTCTAAAGGGGTAGATACATTTGGCATGAATGCTAGTTTATGTTTTATTTTTCAGGGAACCTCTACAGGTAATGTAAAACAACTACACTTCTGAACTTCTGTATTTGCTTACAGTGGGACTTGGCTTTAGTCCAGGCCTCAGCCCCAGGAAAGATTTTAAACTCTGCTCTGCCTGCTCAGGGCAGAGGCAGAACACAGGGAGCACAGAGGCTCCAGCATTTAGAAAGCCACGGTGAACATAAAGCCTGTCTGATCTCCGTGGTGGCTGCACAGTGATCCTTGTGAGAAGGGAAATAACAAATGAGAGGGGAAAACGGCCAAAAAGGCGCCGTGAATTCCTGCGGTCGCTTTGCCGTGCTGTGTTCAGCAAGCCCAGGAGTAACTGCCATGATATAAACCCTGTCCTTTAACCAACTCTTATTTCAAGAGAAAGGTGGTTTTTGAGTTTCCTCAAGGGAATTCGCCCTCCTCCCCCACGCTGACTTTCAGCGGAAGCCACGCAATTAATTTCCATAAGCCCTATAAAAACTCCCAACCTAAGGAACAGCTTGTCATGTTGGAGGAAGGAGTGATGAAAATGTGTTTTTTAGCAAATAATGTTTTGAAGGGCTTCTCTCTCCTGAATGATTGTACTGGGAGAGCCTTGAGTTTATAAATGCCTAATTGTACTTGTTATCTCTGGTTTTCGTACTGGAGTGTGAAGATGACCTTGAAGGAGTCTTTTGATAAACCCCTGAGTTTTAAGATAGATTTTTATCTCTGCAGTATCACAGGCAGATCGAAATACTTGGTCAGAGCATAATTGGGAAGAGCTAAAAATCAGGACTAATTATGAAATTCCCTCAAGGAAAAGTTGAAGTAGGTGATCACAAAAGTTGAAATGTGTATTTGGTAAAAGGTGGTGTGATAAATTGCACTGGGCTGTGCAAGTGATCGTTTGTATCTCATCTCTTCTACTTTTTTCTTCACCTTTACTTGCCTCTTAATTACAGAATAGCAAATCGATCTTAAGGGTCCTTAAAGGGTGATATCAAGTATCCTAAGTACCCTTAGAACTAGTGCTATTAGGACTTACTGTTCTTAGCACAGTTTATAATTTTAACAAAGCACTAGATCTTGAAGTGGATGCTCGTTTTGAGTGGCTGTTTGAAGTCTATTGATGAGGCTTAAAATTTGAATTTTTACTTGCTAATTCTGTGTTTTTCGGTCCTGTGCATGAAATGGTCTGTTCTGCTCTCCTGTTTTGATATGTTAGCTGTTCTCCAGGGGGTTATATCCTTAATTCTTCCTTCCTCCCATCCTCTGGAATTTGTGATGCCTTCACAAAGTTCTGGGACTTGCTGTACCTGACAGAAGTGATCACTAAAATCTCTTCCTTCCAGCAGTGCCTGTCATGGCCAAACACAGTGTAAAGAAAGGTCTAACTGGGCACAACATCCTCTGTTTCCTGTTCATCAGTCTCTCCACCCAGAGGTAAAATCTTGCTGCTTTTCATAGGTATAGAATAAATAATAGGTATCATGCATCATCTGTTGCTGTTCATGAGAGGAGGTGAGTACTGTAATTTCTGCTTTGTTGAGGGAGAAATAAAGTACAAAGAAAGAAAGTGAGAAGGCTTTGCTATTGCAGTAATTCTTCAATAGCAGAGCTGAAAATAACATGTTGTAAAATACTGAGTTTTGGCTTGAGGAGGCTGAACTTGGGACTGACAGTGTGGAGCAATCAGGTGGTTTCTCCACACAGCGGGACCTTTCTCAGATGGCAGAGAGCCTCCTCCACTTTGTTTGGGAATCTGGCTGGGCAGGTGGGCTAAAAACCATCCTAGCCCATCACATTTTCTAGAAGCAGGACTGAACTTGGTGCTTTATTCTGAGACCTTTGTTGTCAGCAAGTCACAGCCTCACTCAGGACTCACTGGGAGTGCAGGAGAGGTGGTTTTACCTCACAGTGCAGACCCAGCATCCTCAGGTGACCTGCTGAGCCACAGGTAGTGGAGAAGATGGGCATTACCCAGCTCAAAAACACTGGGGGGACAGCTCCTGAGGAATTCTGGCACAGCTCTGCTCCATGGAAACCTGTATTTGCTGTATGGAAACATGTTATGTGCATGTGCAATTTTAGGCCGATGTGTGGGGCACAAATCGCTCAACAAGTCAGGAATAATTCAAGAACCATCGTGTAGATGAACACTGATGTAAGAACTCTGATTCTTATCCAAGTCCCTGAAAATGACTGTTGTTAGCATTTATTGCTGGGCTGTGGAGCAACATCTAGTTTGGTGAAGAAGTGGAAATATAAACAGTACATATGTGCTGTGAAGTATTGGTTCTGAAATGATTTTATCACTGATGCTGCATGGTTAAGGGAGGGCTGTTTTTCAAGGTATGTATAAAAGGAGTTAATGTTTTCCATAAAGCACGGACTAGTGCAGGCTCAGGCAGGATCCTGGTGATGACTGTAAAGTAGATTCATGCTTGTTTTGTTAACCAGTTTTCACACATTCTAATATCCATATTCCTCTCATGATTACTGCTGTGAATTAAAGGCACTTTGAAGAGCATTCCACATAAGTACAAAGAAAAAACTATTTCAATACTATAACAGAACAGCTCTGGGAATTGGACTGCAAGGCCAATTTGTAACTTAGTTTTCCTTATTAAAGTTACACTTTTCAGGGTGGTTCACTGGAATTCAGTGTGGTCAACAGCTGTCTTTTTGCTCTGTCTCGAGAAACAAAGTATGCACCGACAACATGTGTTTTCAGAGTGTGTTACAGAGGTGTTCATATTTAATGTAGGTGTGCAGGTGTCCAGAGACTGTTTGATTCAGCAGCAGGTTTGCATTCCAGGAGCATTCAGCAGGAGAACCTGCGTGTGTTTGTACCCTCAGTGCCAGCTCTTACCTTTGAGGACATTCCTTGCAGTTTTATGTCTCTTAGCAGTGGACTCACGGTAGCACTGAAGAATTCAGAGTCGTGTTTGCTGTACAAACAACGCAGTTTAAGTAACACATTTTACCATAAACCAATATTTTCTTGTTGTAATAGAAGGACCCCAGTGTACCGTGTTCCTGGCCCGTGATGCATGATCCCAGCAGGAATTGTGCTGGCACGTGGGGACTTGAGTCATGAAACTGGTTTAGATTTAAACTAGTACTTTCTTCTTTTTTTCCAGCCAGCTCAGTTGTGAGCTCCAGCACAGCACAGCTGAGGGGGCTGAGCGCTGCAATGTGCAGGAGGGGATGTGTCAGTGCCTTATGGCACTGGTGGTGCTGAAGGCTGAAAATTGTTGAATCACAGCCTCGGGTTTCTAAATGTCTGTGTAAATCCAACCCTTAAACACCCTGCCTTGGCTTCTAGAGAACTGTCCAAACGACGTCACATGCATCCTTAAGTGCTGTACCAGGTTTGGCCTTTTGTGAGTGAGAAGTGCAGATGGTAAGTGTTTGATACAGCTCTGTGTGCATATGCTTTTGCAGCAGACCACCCTGTGTTTATATGTAAACACTGCTAGACTATTTAGGCACAGAACTTAATCTTTTGCATCCACTCAATAATAAAGCTCCTCTATGACCAAAAGAACATCCGTAGCAAAGTTGAAAGCAAGTGAATTTGTAAGAATCAGTGGCTGGGGTTGGATCTTTCAGTGCTTTCAAATGTGTGTTGTCTTGCTTTCCCTCTGCAGGGCACACTGAAGTTGGGCATGAATCTTAGCAAATTTGTTCCTTTAGGACCTTTATTCAGGGTGTCTGAGCAAATTAGTTCCCTGTAGTCTACACATTCTGACTTAACTTCTTCCCACACTTCTGGATTCATATTACCAAGACTTTGGTCAAAACTCCCTCCTGCTCATTCTGTGTTTTAGCCCCGAGAGTGAAGCACTGTGTACAACTCTAGAGGCTCAGATTTACTCCTTCTGCCCTCAGTTTACCTCGTGGTAGTTAGAAGTCAGTTATTTGAAAGAGAGAACGTTTTCCCTTTTCAATGGATCATGAATAAAGATTTTACAGGGGGAACGGAGGCACTGAAGGAGTGGCAGAGACCGAGTTAACGTGCAGATGAGAAGAAACAGACTCCTGGCTGGAGCCTTCCACCAGGAGAGACTTAAAAACTGAGTGAGAAGAGAGAGAAAACTGCTGAAGCAGTTTGTTCAGGAAGGACAAGAGGACGGTGTTAACAACTGTAAGAGAAAACAGCCTGGCAGGGAAACAGAGCTGGAGGAGAAGTTGCTCAAAACAGGCAGGTTGAATACTGGAGCCGGGAAACACAAGCGTTCTTACAGAGGTTCTACAGAGCTAAAAAGCAAGAGCCTGAATTAACAATAATTAAAAGAAAAAACAGCCAGCAAAACCTGTGGAATTTGTGGGATGAGGCAGAGATTTCCAGGATTGTTGTACAGATGTCAGGGATTGTGCCAGCTGTCTAATTTAGTCTCGAGGCTTGAAGTCTCTTTCGCAGCGTGAGTGGTGTTGAATTTCTTTTCACACTCTTCATTGCCTATCCAAGCAGGAAGTGTCATCTCACCAAAGCTGGCAGAGGTCACTGTTTTAATAACTGTTGCTAATTGATGCTTCTGAAAAGCCTTCTATCAACTTGAATTTGCTACCTGCAGAGACTTGCCTAGCAGGTAGCTGAATCAAATTAAAACTTTAATTCCGTGATGAATAAATCACGCTAGAACTGTGATTACCTTGTATGTGGTAAAATGTACTACTTCTCTAATCAGGTTGCCTGATAACTATTGAGTCTCTTTATAAAAATCTATAATATTTTAAATCCTGTTGCTGCTAAAAGCTTTAAGTAACATGTATGTTGAGTTTTGGTTCTGCAGAAAATTGCTGTTCTGTGGGTCTTGGAATGAGTGCAGGCAGGCTCTGTGTCCTGGTGCCTTCAGCAGCCCATGCTTCTGAAATACCACACATGTGAAAAGAAATTATTAGCTGGGTTGAAAATAGTAACTGAAAGCCAAAAAAAAAAGATAAAATCTTGGAGCAAGTAAATACTGTGCTAGTAAGTGAGAGAATGTGTGGAGAGTTACCCCTGTTGCTCTCCAGAATATCGTGAATCCTGATTCAACAGAATTGTAGAGGTTTTTTTCATCTCAAATGTGCTGTTTTCCACTGAGTGTGGAGGAAAGTTTGCCCTCTTTCATATTACAAGTGTGTATTTTTCCCCTCCACTCTCTCTTTTTCTCCATCTTGCCAAGATCATTTGCAAAGTTTTCTTTCTTCCAGAAGACCTCCTTGGAAAATGATTATTAATACCTGTATTTCTGATCTGGAAATTGTTGTATTGAGTGGATAAAGTGAACAGCATGCAAGTGAAACACTGTGGGATAAATGCCATTTAAGTCTTGTCTAAGCTGTTAAACATCACACTAACACTGGATTGCTGGATCTAATCCAGTAAAAATTAGGAAAAAAAAAAAAAAAAAAGGTCACATCAGAGAGCTAAGCCATCTGTCCAGCGTGGAACTGAAAGGCATTTATAATTAATTCCTTTTCTATATTGCTGTCTTTTAGGGGGGCCTTTATGTGAATCAAAGTGATGGTACCAGACCATTTATCTGCAGAAATGGTTCCTGGATTATTTCTACGTTGTCAACCTGATGTTTTATCACTGAAACTTCTCAGTGAGTGTTTTGCATAGATAATTAGGCCTTTCTAAACAGTATTTTCTAACTGGCTTCAAAGGTGTCTTCTTGTCTGTTCCAGGCATTGTTCCTCTAATAGAGACCAGAGGATTTATGGATGCACTTACTGGAAAAATGGCAGAGATATTTTTCAATGAGTGTCTCTGTTCCTTTATTGCTTTAATACTTGGGAAGATTTAATGATGGGGAGTCTTGTTGGTCAAGTCCATTGTTCTTTTGTGACTGGGATGCCCATGGATCTGGATTAGGAGATGCACATGGATCTGGATTGGGACTCAGGCATTGATGAAGTTGCTGGAAGCTTTTTTGAATTGAATGGGACTAACTTTGAGTGTTGCAACAAGTTAATGTATTGCCTTTTGCGGCCTAGAAGAATAAATAACATGAAATTCTGTCTATAAAGAGTTTAAATACTGTGCTGTAACACAGGAATTACTGGGTATGATCTTTTGCAGTCTGGCTTCAGACCTTTTTGAACACCCTTTGCATCAGAGGGGGTGTGTCTGGACACTCTGTTCAACCCCTTGTAGGTGGAACAATGCCTGTTCTAGTACACAAAATTTCAGCTTGTGGTTAATTCTGAGAATTTCATTAATTCCTTTTTCTTAAGATGAAAATAGGCCAAATGCTTGAGCAAATCTATTTCCATTTGCTTTTCCCTGCTCTGAGTTATTCCTTCTGGGTTTGTAAATGCTCCTTCCAACCGGCATCTTTTGTATGTAGGAGAGAGCTGAGATGTGGGAAGGACGTCAGAACTTACAAGTGCTCATTGGCAAAGTAAAATTAGACTTTTCTCCATCCTCAAGTGCTTCGCTTCTCTGAGACTGGGCAAGAGGGTCTGGAACATAAATAGGAGCTATCATATTTTTGAGCTAAAACTGGACAGAGATATGTAAGTTGTTCCTCTGCTTATTTTGGCACTAAATTAGCATGGTTCAGTTCTGCAAAATAAGTTCCAGACAGCAGCTTTTTCTCTGACCCTTTTTCCAGACAGCCTCAGGAGTGCACTTTATCTTGTCTTTATCATGTGTTCCTCAGTTTTTTCTCTGAAGTCATCACCAGTTACACTTTTACATTACTTTGCTGCTTCTGATTTATCATATCCATCCATCCCTTTCGCAAGATGTTTTACCAGATGTCCTCTCTGAAGGGCAAATCTGTAGAAGAATTTTGCCTTAGATTAGGTTGTTTGTCATTTTGTATTTGAGGCCACCACATAGTCAGGCTAATTTAGTAATTATATATGGATCTTTGAAGAATCCTTCAGATCTGATGAGTGCTCAGGAAAGCCTGATGTCTACTTGAAAAAAAGGCAAAGCAATGCTACACGTATCATGCTCTTCTATCCTGTTGGTCTTGGATTTTCTCTGACATTGCACTGACTGAGAAGGAAAATGGTCCCAGTGTGGATGGTCCTGATAGAATTGACAAAGTATTTCCAGAAGCACCTGGGTTTAGTTTTCTTTTCTGTCAGCCGATCTGTGAAAAGTGCTACAAAATTAACAGAATTCTAAGCCCAGAAAGTTGTAGTAAGTCACCTGTAAGTGGTTTCAGAAGCTGATTAATACAAATGAGAAGATTTTGGGTTGCTCTATGTGTGATTTCATTTAAAGGAAGGACTTCACAGCTCTCTGTGATTTCCCTGTTCCACCTTATACCGCTCAGGTAGTACAAGGTGACAGTTGGGTTTGGCTCAGGTTTTAAGCCTCGTGGTCAAGACAAGTTTTACATTTTAAAAATAATCCTGTCTAAGAAAGACTGAAGAACTGATTACCTCCACCTAGCCTGGATCCCATTTTCAGAGGATGAGTGTACATGTCTGGTGAGATTAAGCAGATGAAATGCCCGAGTCCAGCTGTTCTTCACGTGATTTAAAATGACTTGAATTTTCCATCCTTAATGCACTGTGTCACTGTCTCGTTTTATGCAACTTCATATTTTGTTTGTGTTTAACTTCCTATTGCCCAAAGCTTGGAAAAACTTTGGAAAACTTAAGCTGTGCAATAATCTGCATTGTGGTGTGCTAGGCCTTGCTGATGGAGAACCACAGACTCTGTCCTTGCCTGTACCACAGTCAGTCATCTTTGTGTCCCCCCCCCACAAGCAAGAGATTAATTTATTTGTGGAGCCTGGAGTAATTGCATTTACAAAACAACATCAACTCTCATGCTTTATAAACTAAGTGTGGGGTTCAGTAACTTTTCCAGTCATTTGGGGGAGTGCTGTTGATGTGTAACTTGCTCATCCTGGAGCAGTGTCTTATGTGCCTCCTCTTCCCAAGTGCTGAGGAAGTTCTTGGCTTCTGGGTGTTTTGGCTCTGCTTATCAGCAGCAAGTGTTAATGAGTCACTGCAGTGATTGGGGGAACTTTCTTGTGCACAGCGTGGATTAAGGATTTTATGCAAAATTGTCATAACTCATTTCGTTCTTTAGTTACTTTTAAAAGTGGGCTGATTTAACCAGCTGTGGAAGTGTAGCTTTCCTGATTTGATTTTATTTTTTTCTGGTTATTTTAATCCTTTGCTTTGTAAAGCAGCAATTGGAGCATAGGGGGTTTTAACACTAACATTAGAACTGAATTACGCTGAAGAGCAAGAATTCAATATTTTTGGCCTTTATTTAAGCAGATTAAAGGGAAATAATTAGATGTTTTACTGTTAATCTAACTTGGGCAACCAATTTTTCCAAAGTCTTTTTTTTTTTTTCTTTTTTTTCCCAGAGCACAAATGTGGGTTAGCATGAAAACAGTTTTATTGATGAATTTATTCATGCATCTGATCAAGCTGCAGAGTTTGCAGATGCATGTTGAGCAACCTGCTCTAGTGGAAGGCGTCCCTGCCCGTGGCAGGGGGTTGGAACAAGATGAGCTTTAAGGTCCTTCCCAAACCAAACCATTCTGTGTTTCTGTGATAACAAGGGAGGTGCTCCTCCCTTCTGCTGGATACCTCAGGAGAACCAAAAACACTACCAGAGGACAGGTCCGAGCACAGACTGTCCTGTAAATACTCTGCTAAAGCAAATATTTGGATTTTAATGTGCCCAGAGGAGTGGCTGAAGGATGTGAGACTTGCCCATGGGATGGGGTGATGTGCCCTGGGAAGCCAGGTCTCCCTAAGGCTGTTTCCAGTGTTAATGGATGTCAGCTCTTAATTTGATCCCGGGGAACAAGACAAGTGCATGCTGGCTCACCTTGGCCTGCAGAAGCAGGGGGGTTATACCCAGCAGGAAGGATGTTATTTTACCTCTGTGTTTGATCACTCCAGAGGAACTGCTGCAATGTACTTGGCAATTTCAGAGTCACCAGTGCATGAAATAAATTGGAAAGATTCGGGGGAAAAAAAAGACACCCCGAAGAATAGTCTGAAGACTTTGATAAAACCTCTATCAGTTTAGTTTATCAAAGAGAGAGTGAGGACGTGACAGCCTCTGCATTCCTGTGATGGAAGAGTAATTTTGATCATGTGTCCTTCGACCCCCCTGAGGAGAAGGTATAGAAATACAATGGCAGGAGTTTAAGACTGACAGATTTGGACTAAAAATTGCCTGGTTTTAAGGGCAGAGTAATTAATTTTCAAAACCACTAGCGTAGGGCTTTGGTTTGTTTCCTCTTATCAATGACTCCTTGAATTATACTGGCATGTGTTTTTGAAAAACATGCAGAATTAATTCAGGAAAGTCCCATGAACATTGTTAAAAAGGAGTAATAATCCCAGTGTGTGAGAAGGAGCCTGTGTGCTAATGCTGCTGTTTTGGTTTGGTTGGCAGATACGTTGATGATGTGATCAGTCGGATTGATAGGATGTTCCCTGAAATGTCTATCCAGCTGTCCCGGCCAAATGGAACCTCTGCAATGCTTCTGGTGAGTTGGATCACTTAATCCCTTGAGTTGAATTTCTTAACAGGTTGAATCACTGTCCCTAAAATGCAGGTTATTAAAGATAATTCCTTTTTTATTTTTTTTAAACATATAATTTATTTGTCACAGCAGTCCAGCTTCTTTCTTGCTCTTAGGCAAATGAGTGATAAAAAGAATTTCCCCTTTCAATGAAAGATCTATTGCCTTTTTTATTGTTTAAATGTGATTGTAGAAATATGAGCACAAACTCAGATATTCACTGTGGTTTTCAGCAGACTTGGCAATGAGTGAGTCTTAATCATGATAATTAAGAAGGAAGAGAGTGTTGTGAGGAAGAAAAGGAGAAGGAAGCCAATATGATTTAAATTTGTTCACATTGTTCTTGGGTCAGTGAGTTTCTGTTTTATGATGAAGTTAAGAATCTGCCTTTGAAGTAAATGAGCAGTAAAGGCTGGTTTAGAGATAAACAAGTCCAATACATTCGACTTATTTCTGCCTGGCCAAGCAGGATTTCATTCCAGAGGAGCCCGTTGTTCACATCCATTTCCACGGGCAGCTGTTGTGCTCATCCAGGAGAAGTCTGTAAAGCTCCTACTCTAAGGCAGCGATGTGGAAGTGGAGTCCATAGAGTGGCAGGTGGATGCTGATTTCCTCCAAGCAGGGTGAAGGGCAGAAGTCACATCTTTTGCCAAATTTTAAATGAAACTAGAAAATACACCACATACGCAGATGAAGAACTGAGACCAGTTCAGTCTTTTCCCTCTCACATTTCTCATGGCACTTTCTCTTATTTTTTTGCCTTCTCACGCAGACAGAAGGCTTGGGCATACTGTACACGGCAGGATATTTGTCATTCCCCAAAAAATGAATCTGAAAATCAGATATTTTGTCAAAACAAAACTGATGAGTCAGTATAAGTCGATGTTAGGACTCCGCCTCAAATTTTATATTGTGAGTTTATTGGCTGTAAAACACTACTATGGTTAGATTTTTGCTTGTATTTTTCTAAGGTTCTGTTGATTTCTCTATAGTAAGTAGTGCTGTGATTAATTTTAATTTTAAATTATTTTGAATTGTGGTAAGTTTTAATTAATCAACTGTCTAACATCTCGTTATTAACTTTCTTTGAACAGCCTCAAATTCACAAGAGATTAACTTGAGTCAGAGGTTAAAATAAACAGCTGGCATTAAAACATTTAATCTGCAATTGTTGGATTCACCGAGTGGAACAATATATTCCAGAAAAGAATGGAATCCATCAGTGCAGCCTTATGAAGCTATAAGTCTTGGCAGTTTTTGCATTTCTGCTTAATCTGAGTTTATATTAATCTATTTTGCTGTAGAAAAATGTCTGGATTGGCTTCTTTTGAAACCCTTTCCATTCTCTCAGAGCCCCTCTTTGCATATAGAAGCCCCTTGTACTTCTGATGGCTTTTTGAGGTCAGAAAATAGATGATGCTGTTCAAGATTCAGGTGCAATTAGAAAATAAGGTAAATTATCTTGGATGTGACTAAGGAATAAGGTAGGGTGGAAAGTGTAAAGGAAGTCTCTTTTTCCAGCTGCAGTAATGGAGTGAATTCCATGTGACAGTTGCTCCCTAAATCAAGGACATTTTTGTTGCTGTGAGATCGCAGCCCCATGTTGAACCAGTGCTATGCATATTTTCCTTGGTAATCAGAGATCAGAAAGATTGTTTTTAAAGTATTTTTGTATGTGATTGTGTGATGGGTTTATCATTTCTTCTTTCAGGCAGGTTTTTCCCTCTTCCCCATCTGTCTCAGTTGGTGTTGCCAATATGGCACTTTCCATCTGGCCCTGACTGCTACAAAAGCTTTTGCTGTTTTCAGGCACAGATCCTTCAGGGAAAGGTGCTGCAGGATGGGCAGTGTGAGAGCACCACCCCCAGAAGGAGGAAGGTTTCATCACCACTTGTGATTTCTCGCTCTGAACTTAGCCCAAGTTACATCTGGAGCTGCCCCCTTGCAGCAGGGTGGTTTACCACAGGACCAAAGTGTTCAGATAGTGCTCATTTTATTTAAAAATATTTGACAACCATCCTGTTTGCCCAGAGTTAATTAACTGACTGTATAATCTCAGCCATTTTCATCCTTGCACTGTTCGTGTCATACCTGATGTTGCTCATGAAAGTCCTTGATGTAAAGATCTGGTTTTCATGACATCTTCAAATACAATCAGTCCATCTACCAGAAAAAAAAGAACGTGTTCATCTTCAAAGGCATTGGTAAGCACTATCCATGTCTTAAGATTGTGTAAATGATTGGAAGGAGATGGGGAAGAAGGGAGACTCCTTGAAACTTCAGAAATGTTGGGGCCTTTGCCAAACAAATCATCTTTAGGGAAAAGACCCAGTACAGCAAGTTCCAACCCCAGGCTCTACAGCTTCACGTGCACATGGAAATCAGTTCATGTCCTCAGCTGTAGAGGTGGGACCTGCACTGTTAAGATTCATCTGGTGTTTCAAGGGGGTGTGTTTCTCCTCAAGGAAGACAAGGAGCTGCTGGAGAGGATCCAGCAGAGGCCACAGAGATGAATAAGGAGCTGGAGAGACTGTGGGAGCTGGACCTGGTTTGTCTGGAGAAGACTGAGAGGGGATCTCACTAATCATCCTCATCCAAGAGGGTGGGGCCAGGCTCTTTTTGGTGGTGCCCAGTAACAGGATGAGGAGCAAGGGCCATAAACTAAACCACAAGAAGTTCCACCTCAACATGAAGAAGAACTTGTTTATGTTGAGGGTGGCAGAGCACTGGAACAGCTGCCCAGGGAGGACGTGGAGTCTCCCTCTCTGGGACATCCCAAACCCACTTGGACACGTTCTGTGTCACCTGCTCCAGGTAACCCTACCCTGGCAGGGGGGTTGGACTGGGTGATCTGCAGAGGTCCCTTCCAACCCCAAAAACTCTGTGAGTCCACAGCAATCAGCAGCTGTGGGAGCCTGTTGGTCAGACTCTCCTGGAGAGTGACCCTTGTGCTCAGCTGGGCTCTCCTGACCAGGGCACAGCTTTTACAGACACTGGGAACTCTAAGCAAAAATCAAAATAAACTGTTTCTGAGATCATGAATGCTGAAAAGTTGCAACCTGCCAGTCCTGGGAGGTTTCTGCTTCCTCCAGACAATCAGGAGGGTTTTTTTGTGCTTCAGATTTACACGCAGCAATTGTTCCTCATTAGTCTGGATTTGTGCTACACAGGCCAAGCACATAAATAATTGAACCCTTTCAGAGCCCTGTGAAATCCTGGGCTGATTTTAAAGGCAGTTTATCGTGGCTTTTCAAGGTGCTGTTTAATCCCAATCTTCAGTAGTGATTTTTCAATTAAGCTTGTAATTGCACAATGTATAAAATAGACTAAACATAGAATTATATCAGCTTTAAGAACTGTCTTATGCAAAATTAATTTCCAGCAGCAGCAGAGGGAACTGTGGACTCCTCAAGGTTTTTGTGAGGTTTCGTTGGTTAAATGCCAGAAATTATAAATAGATAAACCTCATCTTATATATTAAGAAAACATTAACTGATTTTTAATTAACAAAAAATACCTAGATTATTACTTTCAGTTAATAATTAGTTGTATCCCTAGATACATACTACTTTTTTTCTGATACAATTATCACACCATCAGATTATTTTGATTGTTTCACACACTTTGCTTCTGTTATCAAAATTAAAATATTTTCTTTTTGTGAAGCAAATCCTGGGTACAATTCATTCATCAATATCAGAAATACTTTATTAAACAGTAAAATTTAGCCTTACTTTTCCAGCTGACAAATAAGACTTCCTTAACTCATGTACCCAGCTACTCCTACTCAGAGGTAGAAACTTATTTTCCTGTCTACATGTGTGGGAATTATTTTGTCTTTCAGTTCTTTGTATCCCCAGTATTTGTGAAGAACTCCTACAGAAGTTACCAACTGGGTAAATAGTTCTGGAGATAACTGAGTTGTTTTCTGCAATTTCTGTTTCTAAAGCATAATGATATGTATAAGTAACTTCCAGTTAGAAAAACTGAATTGTTTCTGTCAAACTCATGGCAGAAATTATGATTTCTTCTTCTCAGGTTGTCTTAAAAATTTTTGATTCTAAACTAATTTTTATGAATTTCTGCTGCTGCTGCCGAGATTTTTAATAGATCTCTCATATAAAAATACGAAACAGGTTTTTATACAATTTTATTCATTCTCCATAAAATCAGACACATTTGCATTTGAACTTTCAGATCTTGTTCCCGGCATTTCAAGCAGTCTGATTGTATGGCAGTGGGTTGTATTAATTGCAAATAGGCCAGACATCTTTTTGCTGAATAATTCCTTGTGTCTCATTTTTGTTTATCAGTGTTTTACATAAAATCATTATTTTTGCCGGGAAAATGGATCCTGAAATTTATTATTGGCTCATTAAGAAAGGCTCCAAACTGATTTCTGTGCAGGAGACCCAGATGTTGGAGAACTGGGGAAGGGGGGGCTTTGCAAAGTGATTTGAAATCAATACTGGTGTTGTATTGGTTGGAAACACTTCAGTGCTGTTATTTCCAAAACAATCTGTTTTCTCCAAAATTCTTTGCAGTGTAAGCATTTCTCCTTGCCTGTTTATTAGGATGGTTTAGTAGGAAAACCAGTGCGCTGGATAAAAGGCAGGTTCATGGAAGGGATATGGATCTGATGGTCACATTCGGTGGCTTAAGCACCTCATTTTTAGTCCCTTAGGATGAATATTCATTTAGGGATTTACTGCCTTGGAGACATTAGCTTGGTTTTGGTGGTTGATGGAACCCCTGGGATGTTTCAGGATCTCTTGGGTGAGCTGGAGGAATCACTCCTGAGCTCACAGTGGGACTCGTGACTACAGTGGCTTCCCAGTTTGTGCCTTAAGATGGAAAACCAGCATTTGAAAAGCATTAAAACCAGCAATTGAGGTGAAATACGCAGGGGAAGGACGTCTTGAATTAACAAAGAGGTCGGCAAGTAAATCGTAAATTATTCTCTGCTTGTCTAATCCAAGAATGAGGAAGATGAGGAATGACCTTTTGATGGGAAAGGGAACAAGGCCTGTGAGGAGTGTCCTCAGCTTTGCTCCCTCCACGGGGTTACTGTGCCTAAAGCCTCACAGGTGTGTGTTGATATTCCCATAGATTTACACTGTCCAAGATCAAACATGGGTTTCATCTCTGTAAAATTCCTGGTGTGCTGTAATTTAGCGTGGAAAAAAGTTTCATTTCCTTTCGCCAAGTTGGAGTGGTGTGACCCTTCGGTGAGTGTGACTGGCCACTGGCAAAATCTGTCCTTGAACCTTTGAACAAAATCCTGGGGCAGGTTGTTTTTTTTTGCCTTATGAAGAGAATATGGAGTGTTACCAAGGGAGAAGAGCACCATCTCATCTTTAATACGGTGAAATCATTTAAAAGTCCTTCATTTATGTTGACTTTTTATCAGGCACTATTGCAATTAGGTTAGGCTAATGAAAGGTAAATTCCAGCCCTTGCATAAAAAAAGAAATCCTTGTAAAGAACCTAATTAGTATGTTTGTTTATTTAGACTCTAATGGCTTAATTGCATCTTATCTTGCTATTTACAAATAGGCATCATTAAAGAATAATGAGCATGTGAGGGGAAGCTCAGCCTTCACACCAGCAGCAGATGAGACATAAAAAAACGAGGGGGAAAAATAACTACTTTGAAAGTCTGGGTGTTTGGAGTGTTTTTTTAACTTTATTTTTAATACAAAACCTTATTTTTCAGCGTGTATAAATATGATTTCCACGCATTGTACTGATTAGTAAGAAAGATCTGCAAGTGGGAGGATGAGCTTATGGCTGGTTTTGTGGCAAGGAGCAGGTGTCTGGCCTTTTGCTGGAAATCTGTAGCTTGGTTATGTCTCTGCTTGGATGTTGCCTTATTTCTGAGGTGAATTAAAACCACACACAGACTTGTGCTCCTTTTTATAGAAGCAGGGAGGTGCCCATGTTAACAGAAAATGTTTTCTTTCTTTTAGCTCTGCATTGCAGAGCATCTGCAGCTCAAATCAGCAGCAAATTCCCTGGAATGCTGAGGGGAAAGCTGCAGCTTTGGGAGTTTTTTGCAAAGTGTTGGAGCTCTTGGTGTTGTCAGCACACATTTCCCTGATATCAAACTTAAATGAATTTTAAGAAAGAACGTTTGTTAATGCGTTGTTTAAATGGTTCATAAAAGGGCTTTTCACTTGCTATTGGATTCAATGAGGAGGCAAAATTAAAGGGGGGGGTGGGGTTTTCCGAGCTGTTCTGCCATGGTAAATTGATTTTCATCCTTTTCTCATTTGGACCCTGGTTCTGACTTACTTGGAAAGGTACTTATTTCTTTTCCCATTATAAGTGATGTTAAATGGGAACTTTTTTTAGTAGTCTTACAAGAAATTATCTAAGTCATTCTCCCTGATTATTCTGTTTCCCCTTCCCCCTTTCTTGGCATACTGTGTCTGTCAGATGCTCCTTGAGATTTATCTTGGTGATAGACAAAATATTTTTAAAACTGGGATATTTCAAGAAGATTTTTATTTTATATATCTTTGTCAGAAAAGCTGCATAATATTGCAGATTTCAATCAGCTGCCTGTCCTACCTTCTTCTGGAGCTTTCCATTTTAGGAAGCAGGGGATTTATGAATAACTTAACCGCCTGAATTTAGTACACTTTAGTTAAAAGGAAGTTAGAAATACATTGTTATTACACAGAGCCCAAAACAGAAGCTACAGAAGTATTTAACTTGCAACTGTTCCATTTTCAGCACACAGAACTGTGGGGCATATTTTTTCATTCATATTAATTGAATTTTAAAGTGACCTTGTACATGTATTGATTTGAATTAAAATTTTGTACATCAAGGACGAGTTGGCATATATCCTTCAGGCGAAATATTAAAAAGCCAAGTGCTGTCTTAACAGGATATCGACAGGAGAAGTTGAAATTTAATAGGAAAAGGTGGCTTAGAAAGGAAATTGTTGCCTGTTTGTCACAACTGAAAGGTATCTTTTCCGTATAAGCAAAGAAATTTCTTTCAGTTGGTACCTGTGGAACTGCAGGGACATTTCAGTGCCCGTTAAACAGGGACCATCTGGATGAGTCTTGACCTCCAGGAGAAACCTGCACTGTTGGAGTTGAAGCAGAACTATGAAATTACTGTTTTACCAAAGCCATTGGTTTGTTATTGCCTTCCATCAGGTGATCTGTAGGGACACAGTTGTCTGACTGCGGTGTACATTTGATTCCATACATAGATCTTTTCTGAACACAGACCCCAAGTAGCCACGTCGAGCAGGAATTGAAAGAAAATGGTTTGGTGAAACACACGATCTGAAAAATATGTTTGAGTCGAACAGAAACATCAAGTCCTGAGAATAGTTACAAATCTCAATTGCCAGAGGAAAAAGTAAAGGGTATTCCATTTACTGTATATACAATATGGAATGGGTTTCACCCTGAAAATAGCTGTGGAACATGCTTTTGGCTTTGAAATCCAACAGCATCCTCCAGTCTAGTGACACGCTGTTGTTCATTCTTTGCACTACTACCCTCATTCTTTCAGTGCTGTTAAAATGATGAACTCTTAATTTCTCTGAGCTACGCTTAGTTTTACAAAATTTCTGCTTCTGTCACACTTAACTAATGATGCAGTCCTACAAAAATCATCTGGAAGTCTTGATCTGTCTCCCAGGCAGTGGAAAATCTACGGGAGTCCTGCTCAGGGCAGGAGTGGTACAAAATAGCTGGAGTGCCACACACTTTTTCAGTCTTACAAGATTTTTCAGCTTGTTGCATTCCACTCTTCACTCTGAGGGTTGGTTCATGAGCTGTTGTTCAGACTCTGTACTAGAGTTCTCCCTGTCCCAGGCCAAAGACTTCCCATCAGGATTTGTAGCTCTGCCCTGCTGTTTTGTGATTAGAAATGCAGTATTTACAGAAGTTTGGGTAACTCCTGCAAACCTCTGTATGATCACCCCATTCCTACCCCCATTTCCCCTCCCAACCCTCCTCAGGACTTCCTGCATCCGCTTTGAGTGGAGCCTTCATGCCACATTTTCCATCCTCCTTCTTAGAGGGAAAACCATCTTGGCACTTCAGAGTCTCTAAGTTATTCAGCACCAGGTTGGGGTTACTTGTGTTGGAACAAGGTGTTGGGAAGGAAGCATTTGCAGCAGTTAGAAAGCAAAAACATGTAACAAATCATTAAAGATGAATATTGACTGATGCCTTTGGGTGTGGATTTGTCTGCTGAGGTCAGCAGTAAAAAACCATAGTTGTTCTAGTGAGAGTTAATCTCTACAGGATGAAATGTTGGGACATGGATAGAAAATGAGCCGCTGCTGGTTGGGAAATATTAAAATGAACCAATTGTTTCTTTTTTCTCTCTGTTCTGTGCTTTTGTGGGTGAGGAAAAACTCTCTAATAATCTCTGTATAACAAAACACAAAGACAGAATTCTTGTTAGACACACATCTTAACCGTATTGAAGTGCAAGTTCATCTTTGAAATGTAAATTGATTTTTAGATTAAAATGCCTTCATTATTGCATTTTTGTCAATAATACAATTTAGGCTTATTTCTGTTGTTATACTCCGACTGACCTTAAATGTTTTCCATGATACTAGTTTTATTCTTTGCACTTTAGCACTTTGACAGGAGAAAATTAAACCTTTGAAAATATAACATTTTTACTTTAAGCTGTAGTTTCCGTTGAGATAATTTTACATTTTTATTGGACCAAAAATGTTTTCCATTAAACTCATGGCATGCTTTTACAAGCCAGCATTAGGAGAGTCCGATTCTTCTTTCAAATTGTGCTTCTCTAAGTGGACTTATATTGGAGAATATCAAATTCATCGAAAATAATCACATTTGCCCATTGTTTTTGACAAGTTATTGAGTTGTGGTGTTAATAAAATGGAGAGAATTGCTTGGCAGTGTCATGTCTGCACAAGGGAATTCTGTGAACTCATACATTTTCAGTTGCAAATGAATGTTTGTTTGTTCTGCACTTTATAGTCTCTCTCCTCCTCATAACACACGCTGCTTTTAGATCTTTTATTTTGGTCTCTCTATAAAATATTGAAAACTGAAATTGCATCAACTTAAGCTGTTAACTTGATGGTCTTATGAATTCAGACACCATCGACTCGCCTTCAGCTTGTTTTTGTCCTTCTGCTGTTCCTTCCCAGGTTACCTTAGGAAAAGTGTTAAAAGTGATAGTGGTGATGAGGAGCCTCTTCATTGACCGGACAATCGTCAAAGGGTACAACGAGAATGTCTACACTGAAGATGGCAAGGTGGGTTATTGCACATCCAGCCACATCACATGTCATTTTTACCTGGTATTTACATGGCAGAAAACAGGGATCCCCTCACAAGTACCCTGGAAACATAAAACTGGCAAAGGCTGTGGGTGTTTGCAGACTGCACTGGGTTTAATGTGTCGTGCTTTGCTTGAATTTTGTGTACCCAAATCTCTGGCTTCTTTCTGAGCTCCGAAGCCTTTGCTTGAATTTCTGATTTATCAGCTCAAACCCCCGTTGCTGCATTAGTAGTGTCTGCTGAGAAAACCTTTTTGCAGTGTAGCAGCACATCAGTAGCCCAAGGTTCAGCTTTCTCTTTCCTGGGAGCCGTTGGGGAATCTTGGGCTGGTTTTGTGCTCGACGAACACAACGGAGAGGACCTCGCGTAGGTAAGTCCGCAATAATTTGCCCGTCAGCGGCAGCACATCTTGAGCAGCAGCTACTAAAGCAAGTGTTACCTGCTTCCACAAGTGATTTGTGTTGTGAACAGTTCACCCTGCTTGAACCCTGCACACACTCCATATGGTTCTCTTTAGTGCATCAGGAGATGTTAACGGGACCTGACGGCCTTCAGCTCCGCTTGGTTCTCTTTCCAGGGTGGAATGGTCTCTCTTACAGGGACACCCGCCAAGACTCTCTGTTGCCAGTGACAGCACTAAATACCTCCATGTTTCACATTGTCTCTGTGGAGCTTTCCCTTCTGATTATAAAGCCTATTAAAATAAAAAGTTAATTATATCAAGATGAGTATTTGGCACCCATAGGCCATGTTATAATGAGGTGAGACTTCTTTTCCTTTCAGAAGTGATAACTGTGTTTTAGCACACAGAAGCACGTTGTGTACTGACCCAGAGTTCAGTGGCTCTGAGTCTGAGCCTCTGTTCTCTGGAAAAGGCCAGGAGCTGAGCTGCTGATGGAAATAGTGCAGCTGCATTTCCCAGGTGAGAGGTTCTCCCTCGAAGGGCGGGGGACTGGCCTAAGAAGAAGTAAAATAAAAACTGCTGGACTTTGATTTGCGTTATTCAGATGTGCAGGTTTAAATACCAGTTTGCCGCAGAAGCAGCTGCTCTGTACTCCCTGTATATTAGCATATAAATACAGAGTTACAGCCCCAGCCCCTGTTCACCCCAAGTTCTGCAGGAAAGTGAAATGATAGTCTGCCAAAAGAGCAGTGACAGTGCGTGATGGATTCCTGTGTCACGCTTCATTTGGGTGTGCTCGTTTTCTCTGATGAATCCAGTTTCCTTTGAAGCTCCCTTGAAATACAATAATGCTCTGTGTGCTGAAAAGCTAAGTAAGGAGTTCCTTTCTGAAACTCAGCATCTGGCATTGGGCTTCTGTTTAGCTCAAGGTTAACTCTCCCCAGAGCCCCACACTGTTCCTCTGGCGTCGTTTGCTGCACGGGGAGAGCAGGACCTGCCAAGGCCAGCTCTGGGCACGGGGCACTAACCTTTGCCTGCTGTCAGTGGGGAGCAGCTCAGCTCCTCCAGAGCATCAGTGTTAACACCTGGCTTATCTTCTTGCTTTAAGCCAGTCTGCAGGGGAGTCTGTTTTCTACCGATTTAGCTTTCTGTCCAAGCCTGGGCTGTGAGGCTGCTCTCGGGAGCGTCCCTCCCGCGACCTTTACGTGGCAGTCTGCTATTCCACTGGGCATCCCGGGGCTTTTGCAAACCTGAAGGTCTGTGCTTCAGGTATAAATAGGAACATTTCATTTGACTTCAGAGTAGAATTGCAGTTGCAGCCGCTTAAATCATGAGTAAATTTGGCTTGGAAGATTAAATAAATGCGTAGCTTGCTAGTTTTGCCAACTGGAGCACATATTGACAAACAGTGAGCTCCTTTTTTTTTTTTTCCCTCTAATTAACTACACTGGTAATTGGAGAATAAGAATAAGATTGTGCTCTTGCAATGATTTGCTTTCCTCATTGTGCCTGCTGGGAATGAGCGATTACAGTGAGTTACAAACACAGTCCATTGCAATTCCTTCCCTGTCACAACAGATGCTGTTGGGAAAGTACTTCAGTGAGGTTTCACCATACGATTCTGACTTCTCAGTTTGTAGCCTGATAGCATGAAAAATGCACAAGCATTCGGGAGAGACATGGAAGAGTAAGAAAAACATCAGTGAGTATCATCTTTATTAAATACCAGAAATATGGAGAACCCTCAGGAACACAGTAAGAGGTGATCGTTTTTCCAGTGAGCAGTTTAAACAGTTATTGTTGATTTGGGAGTTAGCTTATATATTCCCAGGAAGCTTTTAATATTTGTAAACAGCAGTGAGAAGATGAACTAGGTGCTTATCATACAATATGGCAATGCTGAAGTGCCTGTCTTTTCTGTGAGCCACGTTGAAGAAGTGACACTGGATAAGTAGTTGTGCTTTTTAAGTAAAATAGCTGGATGAAAGTCTGTTGAGTCACCCTCCAAACTGCACAAGTTGGAAGGTCCTTTAAGTAAAAAAAGTGAAATTCAGTGGGGGACTTTGTCCAAGCCCAGCGGGGTTTGGGGCAACCAGATGTTTAGTCAGTGGTACTCAACAAAAGAGGCACTGGGAATCACTGGTCACACAGACAGTAAGTGAGAAAGGGACTGTGCACAGAAAGGCCAAAGGTTTCCTCACTGATAAGACAGTCATCATTTCTTACTGAAAATACACTGTTTTAGCAGATTTTGCATCACTGGGAAGAAAAAGGGAAGAGATGAGTGCAAACAGCAGAGGTGTTCATAGTCTTCTGGTCCTTTAGTCAGGCAAATCTAGGAGAAAAGTCCACAAATATGGGTGTTTCTCATAGCTGCATGGGGACACACCAGCAGGTACCCAGGAAAGCTGACACTGCATTTTCCACGATGCTTTATCTTGCTGTTTCCTCACATGTTGTGCTGTGTAGTTTGACAGGTACTTACAGGAAAGCTTTATGTGGTTTCTGCTGTGAAGTCTGGTTAAATTGGGTCCTCCCTCTTATGGATTGAAATACTTTCAGAATTAAGGTGAAAAAATAGAAATTTCAAGCTTGCAGCGAGTAAAACAAGACACTCCATTCTGGGGTTTTATTTTCAGGCTTTGCTTATACAGACAGAATCATTGCATTTCTTAAGTGCTTCGTGTACTTCTCTTGTGAATTATTCACAGACCCTGCAGAATATGTCTTTGCCAAGCTGCCAGCTGCATAACTTTGACATTTTTGGTGACACTTTGCGAAAACAATAGGTGAGAACTGGCAGGCTGTGACATGTCTGGGTGCTGTACCTGCTCGCTCTGCAGTCTCTTGCTCACCATCCTAACCCATCATGTCCACCACAGACTTGATGCATTTTAATTAGCCTCGTGATTTTAGTGATGGCACAGTGCCACCCTTAATTTCAAACTGTGACATAATCATTGTACACTGGAATTTAACCATGGGTAGTAAGTTAATTGCTGGTGGTGTCCCAATTCCAGAATAAATTAAGCCATGCACTCACCCGCACAGGGCAGGTGGATGATCAGCTGAGCCGTTAGAAACCCTAGTCTGCCAATAAAAATAAAAACCTATTGGGAATCTTGGGCATAAGAATTCCATGCTTTTCTTTGTAAGTCGAGGCCAAGAACCACCTTGACAGGGTGTAGTTCGAGTGGGTACTTCACACCGCTGCCAAATTCCTATTTTTTGCGTCCCTTAGACTTAACTAAAGAAACACAAGTGTCTCAGTTGAATTCTCATGATAAGGAACTTGGGTTATGTTAATGCTATGGCTTCATTAATTACCCCGTATCAATAAGAAAAGGCAACTTTTAGCCTCCTAGCGTAAGAGAGGAAAAGAAACAGTCGTATCAAAGGAAAGCTTCAAAGACAGGCAGAGCTGTCTCTCGGGTAATTTCTGATCCCTGCATTCTCACCACTTCAAAGCTGGATGTGTGTGTGTTTGGGTGAAGGGGGGGTTGAATCCGATTTCTCTAATAAGTGTTGGCACCGGACCTGTTTGATATCAGATGCAGGAACATTCTGATTTGTTATCGCCTTTGAAATCGTTCAGACGACCTTCAGAAAGTGGCCTCTTGTTACAGCTGCTGGGGCTGGGTGGGGAGAGGGGGCGCTGGGAAAAAAAGCCCCAGTTTAATTCACATGCAGAGGATGCCCTGAAATTGTGCTTTCAGCAGTTTTTTTAGTTACAAATGTGTGTCTTGATTGAAAGTGAAAAGTTGAAGAATAATAGACCCATAACGATGCATTCTTTAATCTGCCTCTGCCTTAATCCTCAGCTTCAGGGGGAAAGGTGGGCACTCATTTAGGATGTATGCATGGAGGGGGGGGAATTGGTGGCTTTTTCTTTTCTTCTTTTTTCTTTCTTTTTTTCTTTCTTTCATTTTTTTATCATGGAGAACATCACATCTGTAAGACAGACATTCATTACTTTTTCAGCTTTTCCATCTCCGTGCCAACTAATGAACGTTCAGAACCTGTTGGACTCATCTTAAAGCAGCATCTGAAGTGGACTTTTTTTGAGTCTAACTAGAGAGGATCACATACTTGGTTTGATCACTGGAGATTAGCAAAACCATATATACATTCCAATTACAGCAGCTCTGTGGTCAAAGAAAGCCTTAAATTACATGAAAACGTGGGGGTTTTTTAAATATACATTATTTTTTATTTTCAAATGTAGATTTTTCTAATGTGGAAGTGCAGTGCTGCCTTCCCAGCAGGCCCAGGTCGAATAATACCATGTGAATCAATCCTGGGTCCAAGTCTGGGCTGAACCCTCTGAGTGTTGGTGTTCACACAGGTTCTTGATCCCACCCCAAGAACCAGAATATAAAAAAGGTTTGGAGCGATGTGCCTCAGGGTACTTGTGTCTTCATCCAGCCTGGAAAAGACGTTGAGACCTCAGCTGCCTTTTGTCTCTGGGCAAGGTCAGCGGTGCTGAGCCACGGAACATCGATCCTGAAGGGACTGGTGAAGTCTTTAACATCACCTCCTGTCCAGACTGAGGGTTGGGGATACAAGAGTCTCAGCTGTACCAGCAGTTGGACATGGGCCACTTAATAGTGTTACTCTTAAAAGAATGAGAGCTTTTAGCATTCTGAACATTTTTTAGCGTTGTGAATTAATCATGTGGGTTCAGATCCTTCTCTGTCTCTTCCCTCTTCTGCCCCCTGTAATGTGTTTTACTCACTTTACATGATTTCCTTGATTTCAGACTCTTTTTGTGCCTTTTAAAAGACTTGTAATGTCAGTTAGAACTTAATGGGTACATAAGTCAGAAATAATGAATTGTACCACTAAAGGACATAAACCCCCAGTTTGGGAATACATGTCCAACTAGAGGGCACTGGAGGGGTCATCCCTGCTTCATAAATTCACTCCAAATATTTTCTTCCTCTGTCTAGTCTAAGATTCCTGAGGTTAAAATGCTGTATCAAACACCTTTCCTGTGACAAGTTTTGTGCACACAGGATTGTTGGGTATACTGGGATCTGTACAAAAAAAAAAAAAAAAAGTGATTTACAAGTCTGGGACTGGAAATTCCTCTTGTTTTTCCTTGCTGCTTTTCCTTGTTAGAATACAAGATATTGCACAGGGCAAATGGAGCCATTGGCAGGTCAGTAGTAATTGTTTAACACTGAGCCACTGGGTTGTTTAACAAGGACTGTTAACCCAGCCTTACCTTCTGGCTTTGGGGGCTAATAAAACTTACATTTCAGTTTTGTTCCTCTAGTTTGTGTATTGTTGAGCACACAGTTAAGTCATGGATGCGTGCAGTTATCTACAACCTTAAATCTCTCTTAGTGTGATTTTTGTCTGCAAATGTAAATGCATTTTCCTGAGGGATGTTTTATTTAGCCCCAGCAGACCAGAGCTTTGGTTTAATTCAGCTAAACGTTCTTTGTGTCGTTTGTAACTGAATCACTTATTCAACACAAGACAAGCATAAACTTAGTAAAAATGCCCTCATTTTAGAAACAGACTGAAGCTGATGAATATTTGCATAGATCAGCCACAACCCCATACAAATGAAGATTTTGCTTTTTAAAGAGAACACATTAATTCAACAGGTCTCGTATATATAATTTTTCTATTGAAACTGTGCTGAACTATGTTCATTCTTCATTGCAATACAAAGGACATCTTACATTATTAATTCCCTTTCTTGGTTTGCAGCAGGTGAAGGCTCTTGGGTCAAAAGAGTGAACTGAGAGCTACATCTCTGTTGATCTGTTTGCTCTTTTAATTTGAACAGCTGCTTCTTTATGTGTGGTAATATATAACCTTTTTTTTTTTTCATAGCTTGACATATGGTCTAAATCCAACTATCAAGTTTTTCAGAAGGTAAGTCTCACACCATTTCTCTCTACCTAAGGCATACAGGAGATATGTGGAGTTCATTTTAAATATCTGGGGCCTCACGTTAAAAAATTCGGAATTTATTCTCTGTCATCACAACTTGCAAATGACAAACAATAATCTGCAATGATGGAAACCTGTGAGTAGAAAAGAAGATCACTTGTGCTGTTGTTTAATTTGGATTTATTTCCCATCGCAGTTCCAGTCCATGGTTTGGAATAGGAAGCTGGAGATTATACTACATTAGCCTTAAAATTTCACGAGGAATCTTCAAGCATTCTCTCTCTAATTTAAACCATGTGGGGAAGGAAGGGCTGTTTCAGGTTTATTTGGATTTTGTTTTGTTGTTTTCATTGGGGTTAGTTGCCCCCCTCTCCTCGGGGCTTGAGTTTAATAACTCTGCAGAACTCACTTTCCAAAATAAGTTTGGAGATTTTTTCCGTGACGTTATTTTGGCTGCTCCTCTTCCCGTGATGGTGTAAGCAAAAGGAGCCACTTACTGGAATAAATTCCATGCCAGAAAGTAAGAAAAGACCGATGAGAGAACGGGAGCAATAAAAATAAAACTACGGTTAAAGTGTATTTTAGAAAGATCCATATCTTGCTATTTTCGAGGAATAGAAGATTTCTCTTTGAAGGCCTCTTGTCAAAATGCTGTAAATTCAGATTGATCCTGGTTTAAATTCCAGTTTCCTTACCTTCAAGCCCCAGTTCAAGGAGCTGGGGGCTCCAGCTTTCCTTTCATCTGCGTTTGTGGTTTGTGAAACAAATGGGGGTCAGGGACTCGAAAGGGCATAAAAACAGGGGTCAGAAATGGGGCATATGGGCTGTATTTGTGCATCTCCCTTCCAAGATTTCAGTTGCAGTCAGCATGGAAGGCGTTTGACCTGTGATTTTAACCTGCTGGAGATCAAAGGACAGTTTTTTGGGGGGGGAGTTGGTTGCTCTCCCTCTCTGCTGAGCATTAAAGCCAAACTTTGCTGCAGTTGATTCTTTACCCCAGAGATTAGTGGATTAAATATTCTTTCTTTTTTAGCATCGAGCAGAGTAATACAGTGGGAAGTAAACCAGCATTTGTCTATCAGTGTGCTTTAAAGCAGTTTTTGCAGTAGAAGAATTGAAGGTTCTGTAATTACCTGCATTATCTCCATTTCCCACTGTGTGCATTGGTTGGACGCTCATTTTGGGCACAAGATTGTCTTCCTGGATGT
>JAYRBT010000038.1:4487769-4505044 GCA_036023395.1 Myiotriccus ornatus
TGAGAAAACATGAAATACCCCTCTTACTCCTGCCTCTGTGGCTGCAGAGTGGATGAAAGACTGCTTGTTCTCTTCCTAATTCTCTAAAATATGATAAGACCTTAATATTAAGTTCCTGTTTTCCAGTTCCCTCTTGATTAACAACACCGAATTTATTAATACTTACCAAAAACAACCCCAATCCAGAAAGGCTTCAGGGGGAGGGTGGCCTGTGCCCAGTTGAACAGCTGTCTGTGGGGTTTTTTATAGTAGTTTTATAGATTTTGTTCCCAGCTCTGTCACTGTGTTGCCTTGGACAACTTAACCTCTCTTTGGATGAGTTTCTGCATCCCTTATGTTGGGATAATACTTGCTGACTTCACAGGAGCTCTCACTGAATTGGTTCCACAGTGCTCTCAGATTCTTGCCTGAGAGATGTGATAAAAATGCAAGGGGATGGCACTTTCTAATCAATAGATTCTGTACACTTGGGCTGATAGTTGAAGAAGTTAAGTCTAGGACCTCTGTCAGGTTTTCACCCAGGTGATGAAAAGTGCTGTGGTTCAGCATAGTAAGTTTTCTCTCTGTGGTGCTGTGCTTGGTTTGATTTTCTCTTTATTCTCTGAAGCTTCACTTGTGTCTGTTTATAATACCCAGGAGTAATGATTTACCAGTAGCAAAATGAAGGAAATAGATAAAATAGCATTACAGAAACTGTTATACTCCATTAATAGTGTAGGATCTGTACTTCAGCATCTTCAGAACAACTGTTTTCATGCCATTAAAAAATCATCAGTAAATGTGTCACAGCATATCTGAATGTTCCTGAAATGTGTTTCTCATGGCAGTCACCAGTATGGCAATGTGGAAGTGCTGTGCTGAGAAGGAAAAATAGGGATTGAGTAACTGCTCCCCCCAGGGAGGAGGCTGGGAAGCCCTTTCACTCTGCCGTAAAATCCATCCCCCCTCTGCAGGGCAGGGCCATTTCTCTTTAAAACCTGCACCAAGTTCTCAGACTCTGTTTTTGGTGATAATAGAACAACATCTGGAGCTCACAAGATCCCTGCCTGGGGCAGCTGCAGGCCTGTCAAATTCTCACAGGGTTGCAGCACGACTTTCTAGGTTAAGGACCAGAGACCTCTGATCTTCAATCCAACCCTGTCAAACGAAGCTAAATTTGTCCTGACTTTTTGTTTGCAAACATTGGCTGTGTCAGCAAGGCTTTTCTCTCTCCTTCTTATTAGGCAGGATCCCCGAGTGTGTACAACCTGATGGGGGCCGGCTCCCCGAGGGCCCATTACTGTTAAAGTGTACAGTCATTTCCCGAGTTCCCTGGAGACTCCTTGAAGCAGGTCCTGGGGTGAATAAGCCTTATTGGCATTGAATAGACCAGCAGGGTTAGATTCAGAGAATGGAGCTGAGAAATAAGAGGGGGAAGGCTGAAAGGGCAGAAGCACGAGGAGCAAAGAAAAGGTTTTTCAGGCTTCCATGTTGGGGTGACATTTAAGCTCCGCAGGAGCGGTGACTGTTTTCATCTTAAACCTCCTTATTTTAACACCTTGTGTCTGCTGATCCACTGACATAAGAAGGGGCATAAAACAGGAAATAAGGATTGATTTGGGGCTTAAATGTTGGTGGGCAGAATGGGACACACGAGGGCTGCATAATTGCAGGTCATTGTGCAGAGGGTTAAAAAAATACATATTGTAGAGAATGGTGAAATGCTCATACTTTTGCATTCAAAAGAGAGGGGAAAACATTGAATAGTGGAACTGCTGTGAGTGGATCAAACTGGGAGATTGTGTCAAACACTAATTGTCATTTATCAAGCTGCTCAGTTATGAGCAGCATAGCTGCTGTTGCTGGGTCCTGTGATCAGCTTGGCTGTTCAAGTCATACTCAAAGGCTTTAAACCCATATATTTCATTCTGATCTCGGAGTCCCACCCTTATTTTCACCTAGATACTCTACCAGTTTTATCATGCCACAAACAGGCTTTGCTTTGGCTTGATATGCTTCTCCCCAAAGCACGTTTTAACCAAAACTTTGGGGAGCCGTTTGTGCCTGTCCAGCTGTTTGTGGGCTGCATGATCCCGGTGATGGAACTTTCACCACTACAAGGGCACATAAGTATTGTAATGTATGAAGATGTATTCCTGTCAATAATCTCAGAGTGAAATCACATGCAGGATGAATGCATGCATGAGAAATTCTGGGCTGCTGCTGCTGGCTGTTCAAGGAGAGGAGATGGGCTGTTCCAGGGTCACCTGCTCGGATGCTCCTGTGCAGGGTCAGTCCCTGGCTCTGTTCAGAGACCTCCCTGGGCGAAATAAAACCTCAGTGACCCAGTCCAAACCAGCAGAACAAGCAAAATAATAACTTAAACATTCTCTGAGGTCTGAAAACAAAGGATAAATCCTACATTTCAGAGAGGTCTGGAAGTGTTTCCTGACCTGGGAGTGGGGAAGGGTGTGTAAAGGATTTGTGTGAGTTCATCAGCATCCGTTCCATCCATCATCCTTTCCTGCACCTCTCGGCACCACATTCCTCTAGAGAGACTCAGATGTGTTCTTGGAGAGAAAATTAAGTAATGGGAATCCTTGGAAATGAGCAAAGGCACTCGTGCAGTTTTCCACACTGTAAAAGGTCTAAACACTAATAAAGTAACTTCCTCTTTTTTCTTTTTTTCTCCTAGTGCTGTGATCAGTCTGCAGAGCTCATTGCTACAGGCTACTGTTAAGGCCATGAACTTACATGGGTTTAGGAAAAAAAAAATTAAAAGCCTTGCAGGGGATTTAGAGAATCCCTTTATATTAGAGGGAGTCGTCAGTGCCACCAGGGGAATAAACCAGTAATAAGTGGCGAGGAAAGTTGTGGCTCTTAAAGGAAGCTTTGCACCTACTTTTGAAAAGTGCATTTCCTGGCAGTGAGATAAAATACTAGGAGAGAAAGAGAAGTGTTACAATTTAGTCATGTGATGTTTGTGTTTTTATGGTTTAGTTTTTAGGCCAGGTTATAGCTTAATGAATCCATGGAACATACCTGGCCTGTGGTGGAGCAAAGCTGTATCTTAGGTCTTTGGTTTTATGTTGCTTATCCCAGTTACAGGAATCACTTGCTTAGCTTTGTCCACCTGTGAATTGTAGAATTGTAATTTTTTTTTCATGGATTTTCAAGCTTTGGGAATGCTGTGTGGCTAACCAGTGTCATCAAAGCCCAATAAAGTCATTTTTTGGATGTGTCACCTTTGGAAAGCTCATTCCAGCAGAGCAGTTCTGTCCCAGTGCATTCCAACCCTTTCCATGAAAAACTGAGTCTCTTTGCCACAATTTGTTTTTCCCATGTACCTGAAGTCCCTTCTGCTCAGTCTCCAGGTGCTTAGTTAAACAGGAGCTATTTTATTTAGCAGAATTGTGCTGCAGGAGATTGTCTTGTTTTACCTTTTTTCAGACAAGAAATGCAAGTGCTTTTCAATAGAGGAATTGTGAAATATTGAACTTTTCTGCAAGATCTCTTGAAAATCCATTTCAAGGTCCAGAGCAGCAGCTCAGTCCCAATCGATGTGTGCTCTCCAGAATATGTTCCCCTATAAAAACAGGCAGAGAAATTAGAAAGGGACCCATAACTTAGATAGCAGTGGGTAAGGCAGAGCCATAAAAGCGAAGTTAATAAAATAAACCCCTGAAATGTACAAAATATCATCCTACACCCAGAATAAATTAGTTTCTGATTCCAGCTTGGCTGGAAGAAAAGTGTGTCCCTGAAGTGAGCTGGCACATATGCAGTTTGTTTTGCTTTGCTTTGGTGTGAAATCCTATTGCCATTAGTAAAGCTGGGTATTGATCTTTTTGGGTTATTTTTCCCTTCCATTTTTTTTTTTTCCCCTTTTTCCTCTCTTTTTTTTTAATCATGGCTGGTTTGTGCTTTCTCTCATCATCTCTGTTATCTTGGGGGGTTAATTCTCTCTTCACTCCCGTGCCCCTCCCGGTTTATCCCTTGCCCAGCTCTTTTCTGGGTTGGGGGGGAGGGGAGGGTCATTCCCCTACTCCTCTTCCTCGGATTTGACACCCACTTTGATCTTTTTTGGATACCAGCAGTTGCTTATGGTAGAAATCGCCTTGTTTTTGTTCAGGAACCATTATTAGTGTTCCAGCAATGCTGGGATGGCTTTTATCTCCCCAAGGAATCTCATTAGCTCCACATTACAATAGGAACAGCATATGGGTAACTTTGCCAAAGTGGACAGTCAATTTAAATTTGTTAATAGCAGTATTTTTTTTTTTAAGCAGCTTTCTTCAGTGCCAAGAGAAAACAACTTTGTTGTTCACGGAAAAAAACAAAACAAAAATCCCCCAAAACAAACCACAGTTTGTTAGAAGTAGAAATACAGCAGAAGGAGAGCGGCTGCTCATAAATATCTTCAGAACTTTCTATTCTTTGACATGTCTGGTACTATCCTGTAAAAACAGCATCTTAAAAGAAAAAAAATTCAGAGAGCTGGTAGGGCTTGGATTGGCTTCTGAACACTACACGAGATGTGTTTAAAGGAGATGGCTGGTGTGAGTTGTGCTCTGCTGTTAATCCACTCTTAATCACATTATTTCTCATATTCATTTTTTATATGCTAGCATACAAATGGCTAAAACAGGCTGAGGTGCACTTTGTGAGCAGTTCATTCGAACTCACCAGAACGTGCACAGTCCCGAAAGTTTTCCCTTCCAAGTGTCAGAGTCAGTCACATGTCCTCGCTCCGCTGAATGGAGCAGCTCTGGGAGTCGGTTGTGTGAGAACAGCAGGGAGCAGATCCTCTTTCTGAAATAGCAGAACACAGAACTGGATCCAGCGTGGGCCACACTGAGGTGGTGTGGTGCTCTGTGGAGGAAGTTTGTGCAGTGTGAATTAGAGCCTGGCTATACATGGATTTATTCAGGAATGTCTCTCTGACAGATTCACATCCCTGAATAGCTCCAAGCACGAGCTTCTCTTTCCTCCAGTGAAAGTCGGAGTGTTCCAGCACAACTCCTGTTGCTGAATTAGACCAGCTACAAGTCGGGAACAGCTGGAGTTAACTGGGAGTAGCAGTGGGAATTTCAGTTCACACTTGTGTCTTACTCAAAATTTGCTGTAGTGTATAGACAAGCCCTGAGAAGAGCAGTACTTCTTCATGTTAGAACTGGAACAATTTGATCCCTCTCTATGCAGTCATGGGTTTTGTTGGATACTTTGATATTACTGATGAGGACCATTATGAGATTTACAAGTTAAAATATGTGAAAGAGCTCTTGTGGTTTTACTGGTTTGGGTTCTTTAATAGTCCAGCTCAAGGACTTTTTCCAATCATTTCTTCCATTTAGCCTAGAATTTCTAAGAAGCAGCAACTGTTGACTGTACTGATAACTGAGGAAGCTGACAGGCTGAATACTGTTAGAGAATTGTATCATAGCTGTCAGAAACTGGCCCCTTCCAGAATAATTTAAAAATTAAAAGTCTTTTTAAAGAAATTGTTAGTTTTACAGATTTTTTTGTAATTATGTATTGTAAATATATATTTATAATACCTATTTTATATCTGTTGTGTCCAGCTGCATTTCCTGGATGTGTGATCTTGTTATGGCTCTGTCTGGGAAATTAAAAAGCTTTCTATCACAAACATTTTAGTAATGCAAGTATTTATAAACCATAATCACATTAATTGATTCCTGGTTTCAGAGGAAATGAGACTGAGTAATCCTTGTACTCCTTGCTCTGCTGCTTCCCCAGGGAATTTACACAGTTTTCCTGCAGATTAACACTGCTTTGTGTGATATAGGGGAATGAATAAAGGTATTTTCTCCTTTTGCCTGATGCAGGTGACAGACCATGCAACCACTGCCCTGCTGCACTACCAGCTGCCTCAGATGCCAGATGTGGTGGTCAGGTCCTTCATGGTGAGTGTGTTGGAAAAGGCATTTTGCCAGCTAGATTTGAGTTTGCTTAAAGTGATTGACATCAGGAAGCTCTGACAGAGCTGTGATTTCCCCTGTTAAAAGAAGCTGGACAGTGGAGACGGTAGTTCTTTGTCTCTCATACCTGGGTAGGGATGAAGGGCTTGTTCTCATTACCTTGTGATAATCAGTGTTGGGAAAAACTCTCCCAACCCAACTCTTTCCTTATGGCCCAGCCCTTTCACACTGTTCCTGCTGTGGCAGGAGCCGAGGTCTGGATGTACAAAATGCTCCACTGGAGGTTCCCTGGTAGAGGAAATTCCCAGTTGGTGTGTTCCAGCTGAGGCAGCTTGTCCAGTATGGGAAATGATGGGCATTATTTAGGGAATGGTGAGAGGCAGGAACAGGACAGGGAAGGTTCCATTTTGCTGTATCCACATCCAGCCCAAACTTTGTTCCTATGGAATTGCATGTTCTTTCCCAGCAGAGCAGCAGCTGCCTTGGAGAATCAAGGAAATATTGGAGTATTCAGGTCTTTTCTTACTGAATAAAATGAATCCAAGACCATTCTGCTTTACATGCAGATTTAAGTTTATCACCTTTAATTCTGTTTGTATTTAGAGTTGTATTTGTGAAATAAACTTGTGTATAAGCAGCCCTGTTAATCAGAGGGTGAGAAGAAGGGTTTATTATTCAGAATTCCTTCTACCAAGATGAATTTTGGCAGTGGAGACTCTTGCTGTTTTCTCTGCAATTCAGACTTTTTCCTTCATTTCCTTCCCTTATGTTACCCCTTCACCTGGAGCAGTGCAGCTGAAACTTTGTAAAACAATCATCTAATTTTGCCATTCCCAGTCTTGAGGTGTGTTCAGCACTGGTTCTTTTGCATCCTTAATTTCCACTGTGTAATTGCAGAACAATCCGACTCCCCTCCCAGCCGTGCTGGATTGGTTATTTAATGAAAAGGCCGCTGAGATGAGAGATTTGCAAAGGCCTTTTTCTCTTGGAGAGCAAAAGAATAGGTTTTGAAAGGTGAAAGCAGCTGTAACTGGTGAGATCCATGTTCAACATGTTTGTGAAAACGAACGTTTCACAGAGCGTGAGCCAAGGACCCTCCGTATTGATTGGAGAAAACACTGAAACTTCTGACAAAGCAAAACCAGCCCCACAGCACAAGTGTCAATATGTTGGGCCTTTCACATGTCAGCTGTGCAGTCCACATGACAGGATGTTCTGAAGCCCTAATTCTCTGGTGGCAACGAAGAACCCATTCTTTTTTTTTCCCTGTCAACAGATGTCTCAAGTGCACAATTTAACTTCATTTACCTATTTTTGTGTTATGGTTCAGAAAATTCGATTTCTCTGTAGTGCGAGCAAAGCCCATCCAAGCTGAAGTAAATAACAGCAATTTACTTGTAGAGTTGTGTTGCCCTTGCCCCTGTATTTACTGCTAAACCCAGAGAAGATCCAGTTCTTTTTGGAGGAGAGTTATTGACGGCCGAGAGTTTGGTTGCTATAGAGAAGGCTCTGATGAAGATGGAAGGATTTGTTTCAATAAACTCAGCTGACCTCTTCTTCAGAGAACAATTTTCTCTTATCGATGTAATTCAATAGGACTTTAAATGACAAGATTCATGTGCATCCTTCACAGTATAAATCTGCTGGTCTAGGGGGTTTTCAGCTGTGTATCTCCTGGAGCTGGGAATTGGGTTATATAAACGCTCATCGCTGTGTATGACGATGGGAACAACCCACTTAGAGGCAGGAACTTTACCTGGGAACACCTGAACTCAGTCTGTGTTGTTCAGCCTTTTTATATATACAGTCATCAGTGTAATCAGGTTTAAAATTGTTCATTCCTTTTACGACCAATGAGTATTGATCCTAAAATCCCATTAGAGAGGAAGTTCGTTAGGCTGGATGTGGGAGCCCTTCTGTCTCCAGCTCTGAGGAGTCCAGCCCTTTACAGTGTGATTGCATCAGGGGAGTGATGGATGATCACAGGAACAAACAAACCAATATTTGGCTGGGGAAGGCACTGATCAAGAACAATTATATTCCAGTAAAAACATGAGGCGCGTTACAACCCCCGCCTTCCCTCGTGATTCTCGAGCTGCAAACTCGGAGGGCAGGAATTTCTATTAACAAATTTGCTTAAGTGACTAAAAAAGCGAAAGATGATTAATAAAGTGGGAAATCAGTTATTCACTGACCTTGTACTCTTTGGTGTGTTTCTGTTTATAAAATCAGCGCCTACCTCGCTGGGGCCTCGCCAAAGCACATCCTCTGTCCTTGCTGGTACTGTTTGACAAGAATGATGACAAAGGGGAACATCCACAGCCAGTTTTCTTTAATTTCTCTCCCTTTTCCTTTTAGACCTGGTTAAGAAGTTACATAAAGCTGTTCCAGGCTCCGTGCCAGCGCTGCGGAAAGTTTCTGCAGGATGGCCTTCCACCCACGTGGAGGGATTTCCGAACACTGGAAGCTTTTCATGACACTTGCAGGCAGTAGTAGCCCAGATGAGACCGTGAGGAGTCAACACTCTGCTCTGGGGAGGGCACTGGTGGCCTGAGAGGTGGTTCCATTTCTGAACTTTTCACCTGTATTAAGCACTGAGGTTGCACTAATACCTTTGACTCTTTAAAAGCCATTGGTCTGCAGGGCACCTGTGAGACTGAGTGAGATCTGATCATAACAATCTACACCCTAATGAAAATATCCATGTACAGTTTGTGTTTTGAGACAGAATTTGCAATGTTGAAGACTTTTATAAGCTTGAAATATATTTTGTATTCCCAAACTCGTGCTGGTTGTTTCATCATTTAATCAACAAACTCCTTGGGTTTGGTGTGGGTTTTTCAGCACTGCGCTGTTCTTTAGGAAAACTGGAAACATTTACCCATGCTGAAATGGTGGGGGCTGGTGGTTGTTGCATGGCTGCTTGTCTGAGTGCTGGGGGTATTTTTGTGGAAGAGATTAGGGCGTTGATTAAACGTGGAATTTCAAAGGCATGTGGCAGCTCGGAAGATGCAACGTACTATCTAAGGCGGGGGGAAACAGATGTTTCCCTTTACTGAAATTGTAATGAGAAATGTTAACAAAATCTGCATGTATTAAGTGGTTAGAAAACGTGTGATGAGCAGTGACAGTCGTGTTTTAGAACTGAAAGCAGTGAAATAATTCAGCCCTAAAGCACAGTTTCTGCAGCGCAGACATACAGCGTGTTTCCTAAATGATTTAAAATGTACATGCAACACGCTGGAGGAGAGCAGGATCCCTCCCAGCAATTGCTGTGCTTGGAATGGATGGGAGAGTTCTGCTCCTACAAGCCTTGGATGTTTTTCTTTCCCCCAGAGACAGGGAAGGTCCCTTGTCCTGTCCCAGCCCGGGGGTTTTATCACATGAAGTGCTTTCTCTGGTACTGTTTGAGGACTCCACGTTTCCTCTGTCCTCTCCTGAAGGCAAATGTGATTAACTCCACTGTCATCCCCACCAGCACACCCTTGTTTCCTCTACAAGCCACAAAGTCTTCAGTAATCATCTGGATTGTGAAGGTGGGAATGGGAGCTCTGGACAACCTTTGTCACTGTGTTTATTTTCAAATAAATTGGCATTAAAGTACAGTGCTGCAGACTAATTTTCAAGGTTCCTTCTGCCTGTGGACCAGCTTCTGTTGCAGAAAGAAAAGCTGCCCCTCCTGGAGGCTTTGGTAGCACAAAGTTTGGGGTTCAGTGAGGAGTGTTGAATAGAGTGAGTCAGATTTATTAAAAATAAGGGGATGAGGGGGACACAAAACCAGGGCAGAGACGGGAGGGATCCTTTTGTTGCAGTCAATTGAAAGATATTTTAAAGCAGTTGTTCAATTGAATTTGAACACACAACACTTGGAAACAGCCCATTTCAGAGCTGTGGACACTGAAAAGTGTACAATCTGGGGGGGTGTAGTTGTGTGGTACTAAATTAACTGTGTTTGCTGGTAACATAAAAGACCGAGCTCCCAAAGCCAGCAGCTCCTTCCCGTGGGGACAGAGTGTGATGTGGGAATTTCAGCTTTTTAGGCACAGAAATCTGTGCAGGACTGGCTCCTATGAAAGAGGAATTGAAAGAAAACGTGTATGACTTCAGAGGTGCAACATTGTGTGCGAACACTGAGCGTGTGTGTGTGTGTTTGAGGATGTTGGTAATGAGATCTAACTCTTTTTTTTCCCCCTATTATTATTATTAATAATAATACTCCCAATCACTGAACACGAATTGCCATAGCAGCGGGATAATGGCCATTTCAAATCCAGCTGCAGCTGAATTACTTAATGGAAACTTTTTGTGCTGTTATTTGACCCAAGTAGCCCCCTCAGTACAAAGATCACCCAAGACAGAACAACTTTTGCGTCTTCGATGAGCCCGAGCCTTGGAAATAAACAGCCCTCCTCTCCATCCTGTTACTGTGCTAATTAGAAGGCCTGGGTTTCTGATAGTGTAAGCAATTTTTTTTGTTAATATAAAGGTCATAATACTGTATCCAGCCTGCCTTAGGCACTGCTGGCTGCTCTGTTCTGTTTATGCTTAAATAATGGCGGAGAAAGCAAATCCTGAAGTTCACAGAAGTATTTCACGTGGAATCGTGTCTTGGCACTTGGAGATAATTAGTTGCAGAAAAGAGGATCGTCCAAGTCTGTGTGTTAATTGAGCCTGAAATTTCAAACCTGTAACTGGGGAGTCTGATGGAAAGTCACACAATTCACTGTAGGTACCTCAGTACAAAAATAATTGTCTTACTGAAGTGCAACACAAACCTGTTTGTCACGTTCCTTCCCCCCGGGAACTGCAGCAGAGGGGAATCTTCTCTGAGGCCCTGGGAGGAGCAGGGATTTCTGTCCCTCTAGGCCTTTAAGGGCAACAGGTTGGAATATTTTCTTTTTGGGGAGTGGAATTCAACTGTCTAAATTCTTGCAAAGCGTAGGAATTCCAGCAGTTTGGATGCAGCCTGCGCTTGTTGTCCTGGCAGCCCATGAGCTCAGTGGCAGTGCCTGATTATCCCTGAGATGTGGATTTCCAAGGCAAGCAGAAGCTGCTCTGAGTTCTGAATGTGAGGAATAGAAATTGGGAGGTCACTCCTGCACTGTTGGAATGTGAAGGATAGAAACTGGGAGGTTATTTCTATTTGCAGAGCAATTCTCACAGTACAGCATTCCAGTCTTCTTCCTCCGCTTTGTCACTTGGATCCTGGGCATTATTATTCTTAATGTCTTAATTCTTAATTCTTACTCCCTTAATTAGAAGGGATGGGTGACCAAAAGTGATTTAAATTGCAGCATGGGTGACCTGGCTCTTTTTTACTGGAGTTTGTTGCGTCTTTGAAAGCAGCTCTGGTCTCCAGGGCAGACAGCAAGGACTGTGATCCGTAAGGAATGGTTGGCTCTCACCTCCTCCAGAGCATCTTCCAGACCAGCAGTTCTGCAAAGTGAGAGCTGCTGCGGAATTGGGAGTGGCCAAATTTAACAGGAGAGGTAACTAATCCAGATGCAGAAACAAGAGCTGCTTTAGTGGCTCAGGCTGTGTGTGGTGGAGCTGCATCATCCCAGTGTGGCTGTTTCCGTGCAGGAATAGGTCCAGCTCCCCTCGTGCTGCAGGAGAGGTGCAGCCCCTCACCCTGGGCACTGTCACTTGGTGTCACCTGCCCTGAGCCCAACGGGCTCCTCTATCACATCCCTGACAGCGAGAAAATCCTGTTTTATTTTCCCCCGTGCAAACCCCTCCTGCTGTGCTCGAGGTGCTTGCAAGTGCTAAAGGTTACAAAATCCATCTTTTTGCTAAGAAAGCAACTTAATTAATGTGAAAGTTTCTCTGGTGAAGGGAACCCGCAGCAGATTCGCAGAGCACATTGCAGCCGCTCCCCGTTCCCTCCACACACCCCTCCCCAAACCACTTTAATTTCTCTGCCAATATTGGACAAATGTAACAGGCTGACTTTTTAATTTTCTACTCCCAGGTCTCCCTTGTCCCCTCATGCATTTTTCATCACAGCTCATGGCTCCCTCCCTGCCTGCCCTGTGAACAATATTGATCGACTGATTAAGCCATCAAGCCATGGCAAACAACTTTAATTTTCTAACCAAAGCCTTTTAGTTCCCCTTCCTTTCTTGTACATTTGTTGCCTTCTTCTAAAGTTTTTAATGTCTGCTTGGCAACAAATGCATTTTTTTTAATTAGTCCGTGGGTTAATTGGCGCTGTGCACCCCAAAGAACAACCCCCAGGAAAATATTAACCCAAAAATGCAGTGAGGGAGATCAGGAAGCCCAGGTGCTGTCCCATTCCAAACCCGGATTCACGCTCTGAAACCCACTGGAGTTCTGCAAACCCGAGACCCAGTTTGCCTTGTAGAGCACTTTGAAGCCCTGATGATGATAAAGTGAAAGGAGATTAATCCAACCCAAATCCCAGGGCTGGCAGGGCGGTAAAAGCATCTTTCTTGCAAACTCAGTGCATGTGGTTTCAGTGAGGCTTGTCAGAATCGCTCGGTGCGTTTGCAAATTGCTTCTCAAGGTAAAAATGCAGCTTAAATATGAGGATATTTGTCTCTCACTGGCAGCCCTTGAGCTCTGTGCTGTGCAGTGGTGCTGCAGCCCTGTCTCAGGTGCTGGTGCTTTAGGCAGAGCATGAACCCTGGGTTGTAGGTGTGTCAGGATCCCCATTTCGAGCTTCTCTGGTGTCTCAGATGTGTGAATTACAAAGATGTGCAAAAACCCTCCAAAGGAACCAGCTGTTGTCCATGGAGAGTTTGCATGTGAGCAGTGACAGGACCAGGCACCTTCACCCCCCTGTGACTGGTCTTTGTACTAATATTTACCTGGGAATTAGTGTGAACAAGACACGCAGAACTGAGCCCCTGGAGGTGGGAGATGTGGCTGCAGGTGCTGGCAGTGAGGGTGAGGCAGGAGGCTCCAGGTCCCATTCCAGCTCCGGAAAACCTCAAATGTCCTTCCTGCCGCCCACACCTCCAGCGGTGTGAGCCCCGCACAGATCCGTGGGTGGATTTAGCTCACAAACATGCAATAGGGCCTTAATCCATGTCCTGGGCTCCCTCCAGGGGGGAAATGTCTCCTCACCAAGGCTGAATCCCACATCCTGTGCCGAGGTCTCCAATTCCCCTGGCTTATCACAAACACCGTTGCCAGGCAGGGCTTCTGCTCTAAACTCACCTGGTGTCCTTCAGCTGGGGAGATTTGCTGCAGGTAAACAGGGGAAGTGTCAGTTTGGCTGGGTTTCTTCACATCACACATCAGCTGTTTTTCCCATGGCCATTCCCTGGCTGGAAGCAGCCGGGGTATGGATGGAGTTGGCTGGTTTTTAAGCAGCAGCCCCAAAACAAAGCTGGCTCCGAGTCGCTGGGGTTTGTGTTGCCTCTCTTGCTTTGAGGGACAGTGATTCCAACAGCAGATAATTAGTTCCTATAAAGACACGTGTGTGTCATGAACTTGTTAGAATCTTTGAGGTTGTCTTTTTCCTTCCCTTTTAAAAGCAAATGATCAAAACAAGAGACGTTTCTAGAAGTGCCCTTGTTAACATGAGGAGAGTGATGACCCTCTGGGAGGACAGGGGTGTGTCTCTGCAGCAAGTGAGGTTTTTTATCATCTGGCATATTATCCTCTGTAAAGTTCAACAACAGCACTAATACCTGATTACTGGATTTGTGTCCTAAAAATGAAAGGAGGTTTAAAAAACAAGGAAAGTTGGCACAGGAATGTAAATTGGCTTTTATTGTCCATTGAGCTGGGAGAACCTGGGGACATCTGAGCATTTCTCATTTTATTTACTCTTTTATGTTAATAAGGAGGCTAATTTAAAACGAGAGTCCTTGTAGTTGGCAATAGAGGGGGTTGTGCTGATCGAAGAGTTGCTCAGAAAACCAGAAGGCCAGGATCAAGGACGGGGAAGTTTTGTCACTCAGGTGCTGAGAGTGATTAAAGATGCCTCGTTGCCCCACGCTCTGGCCCTCAACATCTCCAGCATTTCCTGCAGATCAGCCCAGGAATATTGCCAGAAAACAACAAATACATGGAAAACATTAACAGTGAGATCATTTCGAATTCATGAGAACAAATATTTGCGCCGAGGACGTGATTAGAAGAGTCGCACTCGCGGACGGTGATGCGGGCTGGGATTTATGTACCCAATTACAATTAACCCCTGGTAGCAACATTGCAGCTATCGAGTTTTCCCAACAGGCTGCTCGTTCTGCGTCCTCAGGTGAAGAATTATGAGCAGGAAATTTCAGTGCAGCCTTGGTGTGAAAATAAAGCTGATAGAGGGGAGAAGCGGCCTGTGCTTGTGCAGCGCTGCCGTGCCCTTGTCTCTCACCACCTGAGCTTCTCCCGTGCATTTTGGGTTTATTAAGGTATTTTTAGCCCTTTTTCTTTCCTCACAGCCTCACTACTGTTGCCAATCTCTCTTTAAAATGCTGAGAAGAAAGCAGGAGTGTCTTTTTAAAGGCACCGAAGTGTCACCAGCCGGGGCTCGGCGGTGACAATGGGCTGTGGATTCCCCTCGGTTCGGAACAATCCGGAGAGCAGCCACGGGCAGGGGTGACCTGTGGCCACTGCTCATTTTCTGCTGGATGAAAAAGCCTGCCAGACGTCAGATCCTGGAGCTGAAGAGGCTGGAACCTGCTGGGGGACCTGAAGGGAAGGGAAATGTCAGATGAGAATGGCAGCGCTGCCGAGGCGCCGGATGGTGCTGCATCCCACGGGAGGGAATAAAGGTGGGGAGGGACAGAGCAGCCCAGCCCCTGGGGCAGGGTGAGGCAAGGGCAGGTGATGTCCCAAAATGCTGAATTTGAGCAAAAATTGCTCAAACGGGACCTTAACAGGAGACTTAATTACATTTTGTTTTCTTTCTCTGAGGTGTTACTCGGCTCTTCTATAAATCCTGCTCTTGTGATAAATTCCCCCTGTGCCAGGAGGTGACTCTGATGGAATGCTCACGTGCTTCCAGAATGCCTCTTCCTAAATTTTCCAAGCCTTGGTTTTCTGACAGGAAGCTGAGATGTGCCCCCAGATAAGGGGAGGGAGAGAAAATGTAGCAGGTCCTTCACGTCAAGGTCTGCTCTGCTCCGGCACTGGGTGAATTCCCCGAGCTTTGGGTGGCTGTTCCCCCTGTACCTGTGGATGAGGTGACTGATGCTGCTGCACAACGTGCTCCTGGTCTCACCCCCCTGCTCAGTTCAGGTTCCACCACTGCACCCGGGGCTGAGGCAACACCCATGGAAGTTTACAGTCAAATCGGAGTCTTTGTATTTTTCTACTACTGGAAAACATGAGGAAATTAAACCCAGAGTATTCAACCAAGCAGTCCAAGAAGCAAAGCTGATAAGCTCTTCAGATCTGCTTTTTGTTTTCACCGTGCCCCTCGCTGTAATTACAGACATCCGTGAAATTAAAGCTGCAAATTGCTGATGTAAGAGAGTGGAAAGGCTGGGCTTGGAAACACTTAAATTGCTGTGACAGGACGTTCTGCCTTCCTTAAAGCAGCAGTGTGGGATCAGTAAGGAGGAGAAGTCCTGCCAAACTCACCTGTCAACTGTACTAATTGTGCTGGGAAAATCAGGTGAGCTCTGATACCATCACAGCTGATACCTGTAGAGCCCAAAGTTTGTCTGTGGTTGGTGCCCCCTGCAAGACAGAAATTCCCAAACTTGCTTAAAAGGCTTTAAAACTGTACATTGTCCTCACAAATTCAGCTTTAGTCCTTGGTTATAGTCCCACATTTGACATCTCAGTGTCCAAACTGATTTATTTTGCTGCTGTCAATAATCCTTTTGGTTGTTTTTCTGTCAATGGACTGTTACAAAACTCAGCAGAGAGGTTAGTATTTAATTTTCGTCTATGAACATTTTTAGAGGGTTTTCTTGGGAAAGAGGGGTGGTTCACCACTACTTAAAAAGCAGTCAAACATGGGCAGGCTCAGAGCTAGAAAAGAGCTGAGTTATCTCTTTTTTAATACAAGCCACCTTCTAGCACGAGGTGCAGAAATCGATACACCCTCACCCGGGTTATCAGAAGCGCTGAAAATATTCAACATTAAATAGTGGTGATATAAACAAAACCTAACACCTTCAGCCCTTGAGATTAAAAGTGGATTTACTTTAGTTTTTCCCAAGTCTAGTGCCGACAGGGCTCTGCACAAAGCACTGTGTGAGAACTGCTGGGTAGAGAAAGTAAAGCTTTTGAAGGGCATTCAAAAGGGAAAGTAATTAAATTTTTAAATAAAACAAACCAGAAAAAAAAAACTCAAAAAGCCCAACCACCTTGAAGTCACTGGTTTTTAAGCTGCACTTTAAATTGGTGCTGCCAACCAGAACTTTCTCCTCTAAGGCTCTTAGCATAGAGTAACATGCTTTTGGTCTGCTTGAATACCATTTGAGTTCTGTTGTTTTACAACCTTTAGATAAAGCTACTCCTTTTTAGGCTTCTAGTTCAAAGAAATAACTTTGGGGTATTGTCCTCTCCTGTTATTTCAAGGAAGCCGCAAAAAATAGATTTTCTTGCCTTTTCTTTACTGCACTCAAAGGCCTTTGGGGCTGGAGAGTCTCCTGACTTGGAGTATCCTTCAGACTGAGTTCTGAGGTGGGTTTTGGCACGTGTGCTCCTCTCTCTGTCTGAGCTCAGTTTGTGCTCAGACTTCTCCCTGTGCTCAGTGTCTCCTGAAATCAGGAGAACCATCTCCTAATTCTCATTACAACAGGCAATGCCAGTTTTTTACTGGTCGTGGAAAACCGACTTTCTTTAAAATGTAAATTTGGAAAAAGTAGTTATGTTCACATCTTTCACCCCTGAGGTATCACAGGCTTTACAACCCCTTTTTAATCTCAGGTTGATTGACGTCGATGGGAGTTTTCCTCTGGCTTCGATAGATCTTGGACTGGTCCCAGGGTGCAGCAATGCAGCGATCTCTGGAGGGGATGCTCTAGGACAAGAGGAGGTGCTTTATCAGCCTGGATAAAATACAGGTGGCTCACAGGTTGTATCTGTGAACCCCTGAAATAGTAAGAGGCTGAAGATGGGTTTGGGCGAACTGCCTGGATCCCACTGTTGATTTAATAACCCCTCCAGATGTGTCCCTACGGCCTCTATCTGAGCATGGGATGTGCTGGACACTGAGGCTCACAGACAAGGAGGGGCTGGAACCTGCAGCACTGGGATGTGGGAGGGGTGGTGTGCTCTGAGGGATGTCCATGGGGTCTGGGATCAGGGATGCTGGATGAGAAGGGGTGGACTATTTGATGCTCATCTCTCAGCTGCATTGCATGGGAAGGGGAAATGAAGGGAAATGAAAAAGAGAGAAGGAGTCCAGACCTCAGGAAGAGGCATTGGGG
>JAYRBT010000038.1:4512629-4526167 GCA_036023395.1 Myiotriccus ornatus
CTCGGAGATGTGTCTGTGAGGCCTGGGCAGTATCACCTTGGAGGGGCCTCCTCAGGGCACAACAGCCAAAATCTGGGAGGGAGCAGGGCCCTGTCCCATATTCCAGGGTTACCTGTAGGAGCTGAGGGATGCACTGGGATGCACATGGTCCCTGGGTGCTCCTCTCTCCCACTGGAGCTGCGAGCACCAGAGTGACAACCACGGGCTGCTTCCTCCATCCCACAGCAGCTGCGATTCCCGTGCTCCAGCTCTTCCTTGGCCAAGTTGTTCCTCTTCAAAAACGGTGGCACAAAAAAAGCCTGTGGGAAATGAGGCATGTTGTGAGAGGGGGGAAGCCAGTTTGGTTAATCAACAGGAGATCAAATGCTCCTGGCCGGAGCGGCGCGGTGCAATTACAGTTACGAGATTCGCGGGTAGTTATCACATCGCTGCTAATTAATTTGCTGTGTTACAGTGTCTGGCGAAGGGCTGCCGGCACGGAGTCTCCTGCAGTAATTCACCCAGCAGAGGAAATGAACCGTAATGAAAGCTGATGGACAGCATCAACAGGGAGCCCTCCATCCCGTGTGGGAATACCGCTGCATCCCGAGCTCCTCCTGAAGCTTTCCCTGCAGGGTGTCCTGAACGGCGGTATGGAAGCAAGGAAACCCCCCCTTTTTTTTTTTTTTTTTTTTTAGCCACATCTGTGCTGGTTATTTGAGAAATCACGATTTATTGGCTCTTAGCAGCTTTTACTTCGGAAATGCATCGTAAACATGAAGCAGTGCTGTCAGTCAGACACGGACACCTCTATCCTGCGGGCGGTAAGATGTGGTGGTGGAAGTGGGATACCCCCAGCACAGCAAGGACAGGGGGCCGTGGGTGACCTTGTGTCCTTCTGATGTTGCCCAGGCCATGCTGGTTGCTGGTGTGATCACCCAAGGTGGGCACAGGGTGTCCATATGTGAATGTCACCTCCTGGGGACAATGCCCTGTGCAAGGTCACCTGTGTTGCACACATGGGTCCTGGAGCATCCTGGCTCCTCATAGCTCTCTCTGCACACCAGATTTTTGAAACAACAAAAATAACTAGGAGAGAATTGATCTGGATGCTCAAAGGATGTCTGGGAACAGACTTTCCCGACAATCCTGCTCTTGCACATGTGGCCATGACCTCTCTGGGGCTCCTGTCCTGGCTGGGACCTCAGGCTGCTGCTGGCACTGACTCCTCCTGAGCGGCCCTGGGCACTTCACGGGGCCTTGGACAAATGCCTGGTCAGCTCCTGCCCAGAGCCAGGATCTCATTAGCTCCCAGTCAAATGTTAGGGCTGGTGCTGCATGTCTGATAGCATTTCTAGTGCTCCTGCCCTCCCTGGGGTTGGGAATTGCTTTTCCACCCAAAAGCAGAGGGTGCACAGGGGCTGCTGTGAGAATCAGCACAGAGAAGGGACCGAGGAGCTTGCAGGGATGGGGCTGGAGCTTTGCTCGCAGTGAATGTCTGCCTGGGGCATTGAGCCACAGCTATCCCAGGTCTCTGGGAGAATCTCCTCCTTCCACCCACTCCCAGAGGCTCATCCTTGCTCTTTTAATCAAACTGCAATACTTTCTGTGTGCCCTCAGATGCTGACAGCAGAGCTGTGACGTGCCATAGCCCAGGTGTGCAGGATAAACCCAGGTCACTCTGTATAGCAGGGTGCTGGGGCCCTCCATCCCCTCAGTGCCACCCCCTGCCCAGGGGAAATCAGGCTGAATCAGGCTCCCTTCCTGCAGATTGTCTCCTGAGATCAGGTAAGTCATTCACAAAGCTGGTCCTGGGGAGCTTCAGGCTGGATGGAGCCTTGGGAACAGCCAAGGTCCTCCTCCCTTCTTTTGTGAGCAAAATTATAAAGGGGGGGGGAAAAGAAAAAAGAAAGAAAAGAAACCAAATCAAACCCAACTAGTTCTTCAGCTTTATTTGGATGGAGGCCCAAAACACAGTCTGGCGAGGCCTCACACGGCGCAGATGGAAATCCTATCTGGGGCTACTGACTCACAGCACTAAAAAAACCCTGTTAGTCAACGTTCAAAAGGGCTGGAGCTCCCGAAGAGACTCTGCATAGGCCCCCCAGGGATGCTCTGCTGGGGGCTGCTGTGGGCAGGGAAGTGTGCCCTGGGAGCTGCTCCCCCTGAGATGCTCCCGGGGCGATGGGCGTCGAGCGCTCGGAGCCTCGGCGGGGTAATGATGTGGCTGTTATCGACCGGGGTCTTCGCCTCCCTCTCTCCTCTTTACTGATTTCCCATCCCTCCCGGTGCGCTGTGCTTTTTAATCCATCCAGGTCATGGCCTGCTTGAGTGGGGCCAGCCATGGGGTCAGCACTAACGATATGCTAATGAGGCTGGGGCAATCAATTCCCCCCTAATCAGGCAATCGATCCCCACTGCAGGTGTTTCTGATCTTGGGCTGTGCGGGAGCAGCATCTGATTTTATTGTGGAGGGGCTCTTTGAAGCCGCTTGTCACAGCGGAGCCAGACTTGGAGGAGACTCATAAGGCTTATAATAAAAAAGAATTAAAGAATAATTTAAAAAGAGGGTTTGGGAATTGGAGTATCCTTTTGAATCCAAGTGCTGTTTTGCTGGAGGTGCCTGCTTTAAAATAGTGGATTTTCAGTTGGTTTTAGGTCTCCTGTGTCTCGTAGTAGCCACAAGCGGATGCACAAGAGTGAGCAGGAACAGGGTGTTTGATCCCCTATAATATGTTTGAGCCCTCTAATAGATTTTAGTGTCAACTATTTTTAGCTCAGGGAATTTCCTGATGCTGATGTTGTTTGCCCCCATCTCACTGAGCTCCTCATTCACTCTTCAGTTTTTTTCCACCCTTGCTTCGCCCTTGGATAAGGATTTCAGCAGCAAAGGTCCTGCAGAGGAGGTGATGGAGGAGCTGCTCGCTCAAAGAACGTGGTGGGTGTCAGGGGTGGAGGCAGCTCAGGGCACATCAGGATCCCCCACAGTGCAGCTGTGGCAGCGCCCTGTGCTCGGGCTCGCTGGTGATGTTTGCTCCAAGTCTGGGGGAGGACGCCAGGGGGGTGTTTGTGTTAACGGGGAGGTGAATCTTGTTGGACACGTTTTCTGGCAGGTCAGTAAGTTCTGCCCTTTTTTTTTCCCCCCTGATCAACCTGTCAGTCCCAATATCATCGCTAATCCCCAGCCAGCTACAGCAGCGTGAGCGGCCGGTCGGTAGCTGTGCTCCTGGGCTGACCCGGCTACTCATCCCGGCATCCCCACCAGCATTCCCGGTGCCACGGGACATGCTCGTGCCTGCAGTGCTCGGGTAGCCATCGGCTGCTCCCGGTCCTGCAGGTGTTGCTCAGCAGCTCCCGCCAGCGCTGAGTCAGCGGATTCCTCGCCCCAGATGAGTCAGCAAAAGCACCGTTCACCCACCCAGCGGTGCCGGGCTGTGCCTGGGGCAAGGCAGGTGCTGCGTCAGAGGGGGAATGCCAACAAGTCAACTCTGGCAGGGGGTGCAGTAAGATGTCCATCCCCTCCCTGTGTGTCCATCCCCTCCTGCTTTCCTCCAGCATCTTTCTCCTGGGACTGGTATGTTCCTGGTCTGGCTGTACCTTGTCGCTGTCACCAGTTGCAGCCCAGAGTTGGTATCGCCCCTCTCAAGGTCGAAAGGAGCTTTGAGGTTGTCTCTGTGCTCTCCCCAGGCTCCACTTTCCCACCACTACTCTCCCTTCATCAGCAAGAAAACTGTCTTTTCTTAACACTTATTAAGCCCTAATTTTCATCTTATTCATTACTACCAAGTCATTAAGCTGGTCAGGAATTAAATGAGGTGAAATGAAAAGAATTGAAAGAGACTGAAGAGTTTGGGGTGGTTGGGTTATTTTTTAAAAGAGACCAGAAAATAATCTCCCAGGATTAATCAGGTGAGAGTGACTAACCCTGCAGAAGGGCATGTAAGACTCAGAGACGAGGTTTCTAATTAAAAAGAGGCATAGAAGGACCCCGAGGGGCATCTGTCTGCTCCTCCCTGCCCACTGAGGTGACAATGAGGACAGTGGGCACTGGTGGCTCCTGGATGGCGAAGCAGCTCCTCCTTAACTTCTCTGCTCAAGTAAAAGCCGCTGGCAGCAAGAAATAGGGGGGCCCACTGGACATTGTGAGGCTTCCAAAAATAGTCTCTGCTGAAATCACTGCTGTCAGGGCCAGACTAAGGCCTTGAGCTTTTATACATTTATTCAAATGTATGTATATGGGGAGGAATATTTAGGGATATTATTGAATATATCGATATGTTAGCTATAACCATGCTAATATATTAATATGTTTAGGGTATATATTTATATATTCCATTGCTTTCAGGAAACAATCTTAGACCTTGCAGGGCTATCGACCAGGCCCTGCTGGGCATTTGCTCCAAGGATGGCTCTGGCAGCTGAGTGTGCACGTGGCGTTTATGGAATGCTTTGAAATCAAATCCTGTAAGTGTGTGTCTGCCTGTCCCACCCTCCTCTTCAAGCATTTGTTATCCTGCTGCCCCTGCACCCCCAGAGCTCCCGGCACAGCCTTGGGTCAGCTCCTTGCTCTGGGAGGTGATCTCTCATCCAGGAGGTGCTCGGATCTTTGAGGAGACCTGGACTCCATGGGTGACCTGAGCACCCCGTCCCTCGAGGAGCCCATAACATCCCTGTTCCCAAACCCATTTCCCCCCTGGGCTTTGCAGCCACTGGGCAAACTGGAGGGATCTGCTGCTGCCTGGGCGTGTCGCACCAGTGCGGAGCTCTTTCTGCTGTTGTTCCCTCAGACTGAATTAAAACAACGGTTCTACAGAGCAATGTCAGAGCTGCCAAAGGAATCCCATCTCTCTGGTGGCTTCATTAGTGCCAGTGCCTCCAGTCAGCAAAGTCACGGGGCTTTATTAGCGCGGGGTGGGTTTTCTTCCCTCGCCCTGGCGCGTGCAGAACCCTCATTAGCGGCGAAGACGGAGCACTAAGGAGTCCCGTTAAGTTTCCATCCAGACTTGTTTCATCTCTTCCTTTCCTGACACGGTGCCCCGTTGTCACCTCCGTTTCCACCGGCATCTCTCATCAGCGCTCCTCACTTCCTGGCCTGAACTGGTGCGACTGGTTTTCACCCCAGCGGGGTGGGAAGCTCTGAGTTCCCGGAGTCCTGGTTCAGCTGGTACCCAGCGGGTTGGAGTCTGTTTCTAACCCGCCACTTACAGCCCTGCTTCACATTCCACACATCCCCGGTTGAATTGCGACCCTGCCGGTCTCCCGTTCGTTTTTGATGCATTCGGGATCGTAAGAGCCTGTTATTTTATGATGGATTAACGACGCTGTATTTGCTTTTAGCCTGTTTTATGGTGCCCCGAGTGCCTTGGCTATAACTCTTCTGTGTATTTGTTTTATTATCCCCACAGGCTGCTCAGGGAGATTACTGTGAGAACACCCACTTTCCCCACCAGCTGCTCCCCTGGGGAGGCTGGAGGAGAAATCCCACCCCAGGTGAGGCACAGGCCTGTGGCTCAGCTTGCCCATGCTGTGGGAATATTGCTTTGAGTCTGGGCCTTGCGGGCTGGGTGTGCTGGCTGGGAGGCAGGAGCTGCCTGGGGAGGGAGGGGGGGGATGTAGGAAGCCTTAGTTGTTTTAATTCAGTGTCTCTCTCAGTGCATCCATTAACCCTTGTGCAGGGCTTGGTGTGGGCACTACCCTGGAGCAAGAGGAGCTGGAACAAGGAGGGCTTGGGAGAGGAGGTGAGGAGCTGTCACTGCTGCAGGTCACATCCATCTCTTGTCATCCTCACTGCTGGGTAGAGATGTGCTGCTCCTGAGACAGGCTGTGCATGCAGGCAAGGTTTCCCTGGAAGGAAAACACAGGCTTGGGGTTCTCACCATCTCTGGGGATGACCGTGGGGTTAGCCCCATTCCCATACCTGCCCACCACCCTGGCTCCTCTCCCGCTTCCCCTCCCTGGACAGCTACCCCCCTATCTCACCTCCCCTCTCTTCAGTGGCAGTGAAGTATCTAAATGTTAATAATCCACATTAGCACCTTTGGCTGGTGGGTTTCAGTGCCAAGGGCCAGATTACATTTCAGCTGAGAGCCTGGCTCCTAGTTTCCAGTAGCAAAGATCACCTGGGACCTTCAGGGATTAGAGCAGTGGGTTGGAGGGGGAGATGAGAAATGAAAGAGGAAGATAAACATGAAAGTCATACAAAACAAATAGCTGGCAGTAATTCCATTAAATCAGACGTTTTTAAAAGGAAATATTAAAATATTAACTATGTAATTAAGTATTTATTAATTAAAAAGGAAGCCAAGCCGCATTAAGCTGAGCAAAGCCCAAATCATGTGCAAATTCTTGTTTAGCTCAGCTGCCAATTCAATGGGTCTTAATTCTGGCTCCCAGGGCCTTGGACTCGGGGATGTCAAAGGGTTGGGGAAGCAGATTCCTGCTGAAGTTGGAAGGACCAAAATCCCCTCAGCATTTCCATTTTCCTGCCCTGCCGAGGTAAGAGCTGCCTGTGTTGGCTTTTCCAGTGGCTCCTCCCTGCAGAGCCCCCACGGCTGCCCGGAGAGCTCAGCCAGCAGCAGGGCCACAGGCAAGGGCATGGTGAGGGTTTCCCGGCTGGGCATCACCACCATTCCTCCAGGTGTTTGGCAATTCCTCCTTTGGTGCCGTCCAAGTGTGCTGGGACCACGCAGTGCTGTCCTTGACCTCCCGAAATGCAGGAGCTGGGTGTGGAGGTGGATCACCAAGTCACAGACTGGGACGTCTCAGCAACTGGTTTGGGGGAGACGTCGGTGTCCCCCTGCGAGGGGCTGGTGTCACCAGACCTGTGACTCGTGTGGCTGGGGCTGGTGCCAGGGTCACATTGAGCTCTCCCAGCCCAGTCCTGGGGAGCGTGGGCTGTCTGGTGCCTCTGACAAACTCATCTGTCACGGAGTGAGGGCCACGGGCTGCGAGATGCCGCAGAAGAGAGGGAATTAAAGAGGGAGAGAGAAAGAGCAATCAATACATTATTTAACAGCGAGAATGCAAATGACAAAAAATTAATGAGGCCTCTCCCCCCCACACACACACCCCTCCCCCAGCCCTCCTTTGCTGTAAGATTGCTGACAAATTCTCTGGAAAATATCAAAACAGCCAGAGGGTGTAACCTGCCAGAGTGATGCACCATTATCTATTATTGATGGAAACCTTGACAAGTTCCCTTTAAAAAAGGAGAGAGAAAGGGAGGGAGAGAGGAGGGGGAAAAAATTGCATCTAATCTTTGTTTTAAAGCTACAGTTGCTCATTTTTCTCTCCCCCGAGGGCGGCCGAGCGACAGAAGTTGTCACTGTGGTGTCACCTGGCGTGATGCTCCCTGAGCCCCAGTGGCCTCCGGGGTGGGCTGGGCTGGCAGGGAATCCATGGGGTGCCAGTGTGCATATGGAGGAGGAATATTTGTTTCTTCTCCTGTAAAGAGTCTTTTAAGCCTCATTTAGAGATGAAATAGGGCTGAGCTGGCAGAGACGGCACTGGGGATTGTGTCTGGGGAGAAGTTGGGGGCTTGGGGTAAGAGGGAGGGAGCAGATGATCAAAGCAATCTACAGGGTAAATCCAAGAGGAGAGACTGGCTATGGAACAGGAGGAGGAGGAATTCCTGGTAGAAAGAGTGACTGGGGGGAAGAATATCCAGCAAGTCCCTGAAGCATATCAAAAGCACTCCTGAGCAGCAGAGGGGCGAGACCACGGTTGCCAGCACAGAGCCACTATCAAACACGCTGGCGAGTGACACACTGCAGGGATTAATACTTAATAAATGTCACTGGCCTCCTGACAGCTCCTGTATAATCCTCCTCTCTGGCCTCTTGCAGCAAACCAGCAAAACCCTCTCAATAGACCGTGTGGAGCAGGTGGTCCTGTTGTCCCATCACCCCGAGCCAGGCACCGCTTGTCCCCCTGCCCCCAGTGCCACTGTCCTCCTGCCACACAGGAGGCAGCTGAGCTCTGCTGGCTGCAGACCCCACTGTCCCACCATCCCTGGGGATGCTGTCAGCTGCAGGCTGGTGGGACAGGCCGATGCAGACGATGCTACAAGAGCCCCCTAGCATGGGAGAATCCATCCCTCCATCCCTCCCTGAGTACCCCCCTGGCCCTGAATCTATAACCTGCTTGCCTGTGCTGTGCTCATGCTGACTCACCTTGCTGCCAGCTGGGCGTGCAGCTCTGAGGGAGGGAGCATGGCAGTGTGCAGGAGCTGCGGGCTCTCGGATGATGCACCGCATCTGTGCTCAGGTTTCCTTGTGCCTCAGTTTCTCGAGGCACAGGCTCTCACTTTGAGGTCCAGGATGAAGGACACGCCGTGGGTGCCAGGTATTATCATTCACTGTTGCTTTTTTTATGGGTCCTCAAATGTGTTTCTCTCATCTCACGGCCAAGTCCCTCAAGGATGCTTCGGGGATCTGTTCCAGGCAGATGCTGAAATCCAGCTCCTGTTTCCCTATCAATAGCTCTAGGCCTGTCTTCAGGCTATTTAACGTGAGGCTGTTGGAGGAATTACCCCCAGGGGTTTATTTCCCCACCCCACTGTCCTGTCTTCAGCAGAGTCCATGCCAGAGACCTCAAAGGTACAAAATCCTGGGCAAGACAGTCTGTATCTTATTAAATTTGATCCTGGCAAACAAAACTGTTGTTCCAGTTTATGCCCACTGGCACTGTGGATCCTTCTGAACTCCACGTTCCCATGAATCCTTGTGGAAGGACATCCTGCAGCTTTGCCTGTTCTTGGTTTGAAGGGTACCACCCTCTAACCACATTGAGTATCTCCTGTTCCGGTGTTGCAGGGGCAAATTTGGGCTCCCAGGCACCTCCTCTACACCAGCCACTGCTTTGTATGCCTCTGCCATGCCCTCCTCATCGTCACCTCTACCCCATTCCCTCTTCTTCTAAAACTAAATAGTCCTAAATCTTTTTAATCTCTTCTCATGGATTATTGATACTATTTGTTGCCCTTCTTTGGATCTTTTCCATTTCTGCTCTGTCCTGGCTGAGATGAGGGGGTGATGAGCAGACTCTGCTGAAGGTGAAGTTTGTAAAGTCACAGCAATATTTGCAGGTTTGCTGCCTCTCCCTGCATTGTCCAAACCCTCTGGCTTTGGGAAAGGGCAGCTTCTTCCCATCGCATTCCATGCTCCTGGACTGCCTGCAGCAGTACCCAGGCTGCTTCCCTGGGGGCTTGCCTCTCAGGAAGAAGAAGCAGAAGATCTGCGGTTTTCTCTGTGTGTTTGCCCTGAAATGATCACAGCAGCTGAGACCTGCAGTCGTGTTTCTCAGCTTCTGCTCTTCATTGAGTTCTCCTTGATTGCTCAGCCACCTCTGGGACTCACAGAGCTATTTTGAGTCCCCTCCAGGTCTTGTTGCTGCACAGTCCAGAGCCTCTCTGGACCCTCCAGGCACAGAAGCAATGTCACTGCTCCACGTGGTGCCTTGGCAGCATCCCTGTGTAATGGGGAGCAGTCGTGTTCCCCTTCCTTGGCTTGTTCCCTCCAGCTCTCTCCCAGCACATCCACAGCCTCAGCAGCTCCTTGGGTTTGCAAATCCAAACCCATAGGGGGATGCAGGGTCCCGTTTAACTGAGGAGATGGCCCAATTTATACAAAATTATTTGGGTCCTTGAGAGATCTTATAAACCTGGGGCATGGCAGGTGCTGTCTGTCCCGCTGTTGGGGGGTCCTGTGCGGACCAAAGCCCTCTGCCAATGGGTTCTCCCCACCCATCCTTCTCACCTGGATACTTTATTAGTTAAATCAGCTCATTTTTTTTGTTATTGGAAGGTGACTGGTCTATAAATCCCTGATTTTATCCCTTGGATCTCCTCCAAGACGGAGTTTGGCTTTTACTGCTTTTCCATGTTGCTGGGGGGTTATTTTATTCCTGTGACTGCAGGAGTGCAGGGGCTGCTCTTGCTGAAAGATCAGCTGTGCCTCTTCTTCCAGGCAGGAGATGCAGGAGCACTGGGGCTGGCTGTGCCCACCCATCACCTCACCAATGGACCGTGCTGTGATCCCAGGGCTCCAGCCAGGGGACACAAGCCAGCCTGGAGAGGTGCCTGGTCACAGCTCCCTGGGCAGTCTGGCTGCTTTGGGGCACTCCAGTCAGATGTGCAGAGACAGACAGGGGCAGAATTCAGGTTTGTGAGCTTTGTGCCTTCTCCAGGGCACCCTGGAGCTTCCATGCTTAATGGAGACAGGACTCTGAGGTTCCAACCCCTCCATCTCACCACAGTTTTTACTTTCTCTCCTTATTTCTCAGTCAAACCCAGCCACTCCTAAGCACACAGGAGGGATCCCCCAAATACCACAGCCTGCAGGGAAGCACTGAAGCCCAAAAGAGGCAAGACGAGGTAACAAAGCTGGTAACAGCAATTAGAGACCTGATTGCTGAGACGGGGCTGCCAAAGGAATCCAAAGAATTCAGAAGCTCCAGCTCCTGCAGTGGGACCCCTCAGCCCAGGTAGGCAAACACTCAGTTGACAAGAAATCAGCGTTTCATGGAGCTGGAGGTCACCCTTGGGCCAGCTGTGGGGGGACAGAGGGCGGCCGCTGTGGTCACCATGGTGCTGGAAATGTCATGTCCACCCAGAGCATTAGTTCTGCTCTTCCATTGTCTGCTGTGCTGAAGAAAGCTTTGTTGGCAAATGGACTTCATGGGAAGTTTATCTCCCTGCTGCTGACTTTGTGAAAAAAAAAAAAAAAAAAAAAAAAGGAAAAAGAAAGAAAGCAATAATAAAAAGAATCCAACATAAATTCCCCAGAGGAATCAGGAGGTCAAGCTAAAAAAAAAAAAACTAAAATAAAGGAAGGAAGAACAAACTACACCAAACAACCCATCAGCACGGGTTTGACGATGAAGAGAAGCGCTCTGGGCAGAGAAATAATGGTTTGAAGTTTGCATCATTATCAGAGGGACGTGCCCCACATTTACAATGCTCTCTGAAATGTATCGGGGCTTGTGTGGTGTAATGGGAGAGACGTGGGGGTGGGCCAGACCCTCCTTCAGGGCCAGAAGGGCCAGGATGAAGCCTTGTATGAGACATTGCAGCTCTTCACCCTGCACCCTTCCCAGAGGGACCTCAGAGGCGCTGGGTGAGAGTGGCTGGTTCATCTTCGCACAGGCTGCCAGGCTGGTTGCTGTGCTCATTAACGAGATCCAGAGGCGTCTGTGCCTTCTCTGTCTAATTGCAAAGGCGAAAAGGCCACTTTATAAAAGGGGGAACTGAGGCACAGAGAGGCCAGCCTGCCCCAAGTTCGCTTTCTGCACAGAAAGTGATGCCCCACCACAAGCAAGAGGGTTCCCTCTCTCCTGTGCACATCCTTTGTGCCGGTGCCACTCACTGTTCAGAGGGAGTGCTGCCTTTCCCATGCCTGGATTGTCAGGATTCAGCACATCTCAATCCTGACCTGCCACAGGCTCGTTTGTTCAGTGCTGGGCTCCCCAGGTGGATCTGCCAACACAGCTCATTCCTGCCCTGCAAGACCTCTGCTATTTCGAACCATGACCGCCTGCACCTCCCTCTGCTCCCCCAAGTTTCTCTCCCTCATCCTTCCCGCATCTGCTGTCAGCTGTAGGGACCATGTGGTGCTTCAGCCACGTGGGCAGGTGACACTCGGCTTGGGCACAAGGTCTCCCCACCTGGGATTGGCAGAGAGAGGAAATCTAGGCTGTCATGTCCAATTACATTTTTCCCTGGGTGACCTTTGTTTCCATAACACAATTTTTAATATTTGACTTTGGAATATTGATTTTAATTTCCTATTTTGATTCCGTTTCGTTTCACTCTTTCCTGCAGGGAGTGACTTGGTTCACCTTCAGCATCTGCTTGCTCTGTAGTGTGAGGCAGGAAGGGTCAGTTGTCCATAGAAAATGACCTGGGAGAAAAGCAAGGTTTCAAAGAGCACTTGTGTAGGGGTTGGGTTTGTTTCTGAAATGGGCCCTTTCATCCCAATAAATCCCAGGAGGATGAGCCTCTATGTGTGGTGAGGTGAAAGGACAGCCAGATGTTTGACCACTGAGGAAGTGCTGACAGAAACACCCCAGAGTACCAGACAGCTTGTTAGCTTGTATATATTGTTCTGGTGATTCACATGTTTATATTTCCACTGTGAAATATAGTTCCCCGAAGAGGGAAAAGATTAAACCAGAGAAAGAAACTTTATAGCCTTTTCTCCTTCCACCCTCACCTTCCTAATAAATAAAAGTGCAATTTATTTATTTTTTTTTGTTAACCCCCCTTAGTCCCAGTGTCCTGGCAGGGGCATGTGCTCATGTGGCCAGGCAGTGGCTGAGAATTTGGGCCGAGATTTCTCTTGTTTAGTGTTGGCCTCTCATCCCTTCCAGATATTTGTCTGGGGAACAAAACAAAAAAAAAAAAGGTCCAAACAAATCAAAGGTCTGTGACTAAGCAGGGAAGGGACCAAGGTGTTTTAAGGTCAGGATGTTGCAATAGGACAAAGAGTAATAGTTTCAAACTGAAAGTGGGTCAGTTTAGATTACATATAAAGAAGGAATTGTTTACAATGAGGGTGATGAAGCCCTGGCACAGGTTGCCCAGGAAAAAAAAAAAGTTGTGGATGCCCCATGCCTGCAAGTGTTCAAGGCCAGGTTGGACGGGGCTCTGAGCAACCTGGTCTAGTGGAAGATGCTCCTGCTTGTTTCAGGGGGGTTGGAATGAGATGACCTTTAAAGGTCCCTTCTAACCCAAACCATTCTGTGATTCTATCACTCCTTGTCCCACCTCAGACAGAGTGAACCCACCCGATGCCCGGGGCTGGAGTTTTCTCTGCTCCTGCTCCCCCTTTTTGGTGCTCAGATGCTCAGTGTGTGCCTTTGGGGAGCATCCTCATGGCTGCTTCCTCGGGATCACCACTGCCGGGATTTTCTCCTCGCACGGGAGGCTTTGCCCGGCTCAGGCTTGCGAAGGGCGTGGGGGGGTCAGCGATGGCCCCCCCAGCCCCATGTGCCGGCATATGCTGCCCTCTAGAGTCAGCACCCAAATCCCGCTTTTTTAAAAGGAAAAGCTGGCAGAAAGCAAGTCCTGTCCATCATGTGTCAGAATAGAGAACCAGTGAAAACTCCCCCCGGGGCTCGGCCGTGAGACCCCTCGGGGGGAACAGCCCCAGGGCCACGGGGGATGCACAGGGAGAACCATCTGCCCAGACCACCAGCTCTCCAAATAACAACTTATCTCTCACTCCAGGACCCAGAGCTCCAGCGTCTGTCACACAGCTGGGACCAGCCAGGTACCGTCAGCTGCTGAGCCGAAAAAACCTGAACACTGACCCTTCCTGAAGGAGGTGAAAATGGGGGTGAGCCCTAAATCAGTATCTCCCATCTGCCCTTTTTTTGCTCGTAGGAACTTTGGTGCATCCCACATCAGTATATATTTTTCCAGGTGACTCACACAGAAGCTCTGCCCCTTTCTGCATCGCTGCTCTGAGCAGAGCGTGTCCCCCATGATCATGATGTCCTCTTCTCCTTCCCTGAACAATTCCTCTCCTCCCCCAGGTGCTGGCATCTCACTCCTAATCTTT
>JAYRBT010000038.1:4539090-4550984 GCA_036023395.1 Myiotriccus ornatus
TATTTAAATTTCTGCACATTTTCAGAAGAAGACTGAAGAAATCAGAGGGGTTGCAAACAGTGTCTTCATTCGTGCTAAAGGGAAGATGTAGCTGTCCCATACTCTGTTTGGCAACGATGACTTGAATCCTTTGGGAAAAATCATTTATGTGTATCTTCTGGGGACAGTTCAGAGGAGCCAATCAGGGACAGTGAAGGGTGGGTTCCTGTTAAAAGCCTGATAAAAATGGCAGGGCAAACAAACACTTAAAAACCAGGCCGGGGGAGAATTTGGTTCTTGTTGCTGTCTGTGCCTATTTCCAGGTAGCCTTTAAACAAAGATGGTTTTGTTCTTGTCTGTCTCAGGTGAAGGCACTTGTATAAATTCCTTAAGTGTGCATTGGCAGCTCTTACTCCTAGGTTTTATCCTGAATTCATTATCCTGGTTCGTTAGAGCTCAAATGTGAGGTGTACCTTTCACTGGGACACTTCTAGGGCTCCCTGGAGACATCAGGTGTATCCCAGCTCATACACAGGAGAACTTCCCTGTGCTTCCATTTGGCTGGAAGCCTGGCAAGTGCCAAGGTCCAAGGGGTTCAAACCCCCTTGTTTGATATTGGTGCAACCCATAAAAGAAATTCCCCCATCAAATCAGAGCATAGCTGATTTTGAAATCATTACCAGCCTGCATGGCTTGGCTGTTAATGGAGATTCTTGATCCAAATCTGGCATCCAAAGTTGATAACTCCTGCAAAACACCACTCTCAGCCATTTTACCAGACCAGTCCTGTGGTTTGTCCAATGAGGAAGTTCAGATTTTTGACTGAAAGAGTGGTCAGGCACTGGAATAAGTTGCCCAGGGAGGTGGTAGAGTTACTGTCTCTGGAAGTGTTCAAGAGGAGTCTGCATGTGGCTCTTGGGGACATGGTTTAGGGGTGATTATGTTGGGTTGGCGGTTGGACCAGATGATCTTGAAGGTCTCCTCCAGCCTTGATGGTTCTGTGATTCTGAGAGCTAACAGGCTGTGAGTTTTGTTGTTACTGTTGTACTGTTTTTATCATTTAATTCTTCTCAGATGAGATAATTCCCATCTAAAAGCTTTGGCAACACAGTATACTAAGTTTCAAATATTATCATAATGGAAAAAGATCATGCTAGAAATATTACTACTCAGTTGTATACATTTAATGAAATTGTTATTCAAAGCTTTTATATCCAAAACAGTAACAGTGGTTTGTGTTGATGTTGCATGCTATGATCTTAACTTTTGAGGGAATAACAAAGCACAAAAACTGGCTCCTCCTGCAATCCTGTGCCCTTGAAGGAGTCAGTTAAATTCCTTAATATTTTTGCAGCTGTGGTTGTGGTTTATTAACTGATGCTGCCTTGAAGAACAGCCTGTGTCTGCAGCAAAGTTTTCATTACTCATCTGTCAATACTTGCAGAGTAAAACAAATGGGTCTGGGTAGAGATTTCTGCTCTTCAGTGTAAAGGGTTTCTTTTCCTCCATCCCTGCCATTTTACCCAAGGAGAGAGTAGGGAATACTTTTGATAACAGTGCATGTTGTACTGCATTGGATAGAAAGGTCTGGCCTCTTTTGTCCATCAGGATTATTTTAAGCTATGATGTTTAGGTAATATGAAATGAACTAGAGGGAATTAAAAACATCTCCCTTTCCCAAAATATTCTCACTTGTACAGCTGTAAAATGCCCTTTGTCCTGATTCATACTAGCTGAAGAATCTCCAGAATTTCTCTTTTGCAGTTGAAAAATATGATTTTTGGCCATTTCAACAATTTGTTTGCCTGGAGAAATCCAGGAGACTTTGGTTTGGTTTTCTTTTTAACATAGACCTCAAACTTGAAAATTAGATAAACCAAACTATTATGTTGCTGTGTTTACTGATGCAAACTGCAAGTTTTGCAGTATTTGCCTTGGCCTCTGGGTGAAATGCAGGAGGCAGCTTATCTGCCTGGATTTTTGTGAGGGTTTTTTTTGCATGGTAATTGCAAGCAAAAGGCACATCTTAATTTTGAAGGCCGTACAGAACAGGAATGTGTGATCTGGGAGATGGAGATGCACGTGAATTTGGTGCTGGTACCTGGCGTGGTCGGGTGAATGGAAGGAACTGGAGGAACTGCTTTCACAGGGGTTGAGCAGTGGGTATGAAATGCTTTGCTGTCACAGGGCAGAGCTGTAGCAAAAGGATGAACTATAATAAGTCGGGGAGAAGCATCTGCAGAATGCAGGGCTCTGACTCACTTGACCACATGGTTCTCTTGAGTTTCACACCTGACTGTGACAAATACGGAATAGCAGCCAGGCTAGTGAGCAAGTGTGCTGGTGAGCCAAAGCCCTGTGCTGGCCTCCGTTATTTTGGGGGAAACACTGGAGTCCTTGCCTCCTTTTCCTGTTGTGCAGTCTGGTTTTGCTTACCTTTTATCCTACTCCAGAAGATCCTGGTGGTGCAAAACCTCAGGCAGCAGTTCCCTGGGCATGAAGATGTAAAGAACTAAGGCCCAGCCCAAGTAAAAGTGACTCGTAACGTGAAGCCTTGCTTTGAGCCTCTGCACCTTGGCACATGATGTGTTGGCTGGCAAATTGGCACCAGTTTCCTTAGCACATGGAGCTGCCATCAGATGTATTTTGAATTCTGTCCTGGGGGAGATGTTCTGAGAGTGGAAGGAACCAAAACCTCTGCCAGACTGAGCTCTTGACCAGCTGCAAGCACGAGGACCTAGTTTGGAGATAAAAACTGATTAGTGGATAATTCCCCCTGGAATGAATAATCTCAGCCTTAAAAGATGAGTTGCAGATGGTTTTGGATGAGAGAGGGGTCAGGTTTAAAATGTCATTCTTTCAGTAACCTGAATCTACTGACCTTAGGTGACACTGCAGAGACCATTTCAGCCAAGTAAGAACGAAAGGAGAGGCTCACCCGTGGTGTGGAGCCAGTGCTTCCTGAGTTGGTCTGACCCCAAGCCCCCAGTGTCATATTTACATAGTGGTTTGAAAGGTCCTCCATTCCCCAAGGTCAAGAAAAGCTTCCAAAATACCAAGGAGAGCTGTAGTAAACTCCCCCAGTGAGAAGGATTAGTATCTGTCATAGCTTCTTGAGCTATTTTCACGTTGGTTACGCCTCTACTGATCTTTCACCTTTGCGCAGGTAACACTATTGTGTGTTTGCCTGTCTTTGACTGGAAAGCCTGCAGAAAACAAAACTGAAAGCTAAAACGAGGTTAAGGACTATATAAGCAAACTGTGTCAATAAAGACTATCATTTTGTGTAGCTGTGCAGCTTTTCAAATTACTCCAGCAAGACTCTCCTTACAAATGCTTTTGTATTTTGTCTGTTGACTCATCCATCTCAACACTCACAGTAACATTTCAGTACTGTCTTATAAAGCCTGTGATTGAAACAAGGCTGTTCTCGGGCTGGTTCATCAACAGATGCAATTAATACAATGATGTTTGTTTTGACACCCTGTGTCACTGGCAGCATTGTAAGCAGCATTGCTGTGCTTCGCTGTGGTTGAGGACTCAGTGTGCAGGCAGATCACTCAATATTTGTATTCAGCTCAAAGTCAACACTGAAAGAGTTTCAGACCTCTCCTTGGCTGGCAAACAGGCTCACTGGCACTACAAGCGATGTTAACAAAAAGGGCAAATCATAATCTGCAGCACTTCTAATTTATTTACAGTTCTATAAAATTTCACTCTGCCAGAGAGCACCAGAAGAATAAAAGGAAAGCTCAGAGGGATTTTCTTCTTGTGCGAGTGTGGGAAGGTGGTGAAGGAAATACGATTTGGGCTCAGATATTTATTCTTCTAGTAGAACAATGTCAGTCCCAGACCAGTGCTTCTCAGATGTGTTTTACCCTGGGAACTTGTGTAAAACGTCTTCCTTTTCAGCTTTTTCATTTTTAGCTGTATAGAGGGTGTAACCATTGTTCAAGGGAGTGTCTGTGGCATGGAGCCAGTTGATATCTAAACTCTATCACGAATTGTTTTAAAGAGAGTATGATTTTCTGTACTGAGATATATTGATGACTTTTTTTTCAGGGCAGGAAGTACCTGCTGACTCCAGCAGTTACCAGAGCAGCTGTTCATTATGAATAAGCCATAGGAAAAACCCTGTGAAAGCCTTGATATCAGTAGGAAGCAGCACGGGCTTAAATGATCAGTACCAAAGTCTAGTTCAGCTGTATCAAGAACTGCTTTCCTATTTTCACTTGCTTGGAATTCTATACTGGGGGAAAAAAATTCCTGGTTCTTGGGGTATCAAAGTCTGTAGGATAGTTTACAGAGAGGTATTTAACTTTGGGCTAGTTAATATTTGTAAAGGCTTGTCTGGACACTCCCCAAACTCTTGCTCCAGGGTACAAATTTAATTGATTTATTCCATGTTGAGGTCATGTAGCAGTTTCTGTGAGTAGGCATCTCCGCTGGATCCATGGCTTTGAGCATTCCCAGGCGTTATAGCACCCCTATCACTTAGACTGGGTTTCTACCAGGACCTGTATTAGGCAGGGCCCACACTGGAAATGCAGTCAACTCCCTGCCCTGAGCTTCCCAATGAGCAAATTGGGACTTTTTTTGTTTCAATCTATCTCTGGTTTTAATCACAGAGCTGAATTCTGAGGAGATTATATATAGAATTCCATATCTTTCCAGCAAAAAGTTTGCTTTGAATTTAACAGACATTTTGGTGAATTGCTGTAGTTGACATTTTCTGGAAAAAGAAATTATTATTTTGGCCCAAACCCCTCTGATCGGTGCCAGCTGAGCAGCAGGGGAGGCCCTGGGCTCCCATGGGCTCACCCAGGGTATGTACGTCAAAAAACGGTGAGCAAGGAGTACAGTGCTCCAGATGTGAACCTGTCTGGACGCTGAGTATGCAGAGATAAGCTGCTGATGGGGAAAACTCATTCCCTTATAGCTGCTATATTATCCAAGTGAACCCAGTGTCATAGCTCAGCTTCTGAGATACTTCCAGCCCAACTTCAGTTACTTCCCAAGTTCTGCATTTGGGCTCTGGGCTTGAGTTGCTTTTTGTTTTGTGTTGTTCCTTGTTGTCTTTGATACCAGGATATGATTTCTTCATTGTCACCTCGCACTGCCCTTAGTTTCTCTTAGTTTGCAGGTGTTTTGGATGTGTACACTCATGTTGCTTGTAGAGCATCCTGCCTGTGTCACAAGGTTTTGATTCAGCAGGGTTGTCCTAGAGATGAAAGGGATGTGCCAGCAAGTAGTGGAATGCATGTCACATCAGAGGAACATCCACACACATCTTGCACAAGCAGCAGAGCTTCTCTTGTTGCTCAGTGTGGTTCTGGGGTCGTGGCTCATGAGGGTGGTGCCAATAGGAAATGTGGGATGTTCTGGCTTATTTTGAGAACAAGATTCCATTTCCCTTGAGGCAATAATCTCGTGAATCAAGAAGGAAAATATGTAATGATTGGTGTTCATCTAGAGCTTTACATTTTTGGAGCGTTGTGCAGACATTTCTTCCGTACTTCTGACTTCACAATGGGTGGTGGTGGAAAGTGCTGCTCGTAGTGAGGTGAGAACAGCGAGTACAAGTTCTGCCCTCCTTCCATTCCCTGGCATGGTTTAACTTGGTACTTTGGCCAGGTGATCTCTGCTTCTCCCTAAGCTTCTGCGGGCTTTTCAGTGATTGCTGGAGCTGTGAAACCCTTTGAGTGGGTTGCTAGTTCATGTTTTAAGGATGTCATTAGGTAGTGAGAGTGGAAGTGATGCCGTGTAGTGGTGACATCTCTCCCTGTGGGAAGATGCAGGTGATATTGTGTGCACACACCATGCCACCTAGAGGAGCAGAGTGGGCTGGCAAGGCTGGAGCCATGGTTTGCTGGCAAAATGTCAGTGTCTGTGCAAATGGCAGTGTTGAGACCTTCCCCCAGCAGTGCCCTTTGTGGCCTTGCCTCCGGGTCCTTCACCAAATCCAGTGTGAGAAGGTCCATTCACAGGCAGCTCTCCATCAGCTCATCTCAACAAACATTTCTCAACTTTTGACACGAGACTGCTGTTCATGATTTAGCCTCCTGGGTATGTTGATCCTAATCTTTCCTAGAGGCTCAACAACCTGAAATTAAGTTGTGGATCTCACCTCATATTCTCTGGAAATTGGGGTGAGGAATCTAGTACAAGGTATGATTTGATGGGATAACACTCTCCAGGCTCTGTGCTTTTTTTTTGGCTTGTATGTTGCAATTTCTTTTGTGGGAGACTATTAAATTTCCCAGAAGATTATCCTAATTTCCAGAGTCTCGAAGTCTGAATTGTAATTAAGCACTTAATTTGATGAGGGTTTTTAGATGTCTTGCTAGTCTACTGGCAGCTTGGGGAAATGCTTCCATCTTCAGCCCAGCTTCCCTTGCTTAGGTTCAAGCTCAGAAAGCAGGGATATATTTAGAAGTGGCAGAACTGCCAGCCAGGCCTCAGAAAATTGCTCCAAATCTCTGCTTTCTGAATGAGTTGAAGCCAAATTCAAAAGAAGTGTGGCTTTTCTGAAGAAGTTGAAGTTAGGGTGATGACAATTTGTCACCAACAAATGGGCAGTGGGGAATTTCAGTAATACATTTTATTACTTCCAATTGCATTGAGTTCCCCATTGCCACAAATGACAGCAATCAGGGCATCCAACAGGGAAGCAATTACTTTATTTCTTGATCATCCAGACAGTCAGGGAGTTGTCTTGTGAGATAAGCAAATGGCTTCACCAAGGGGCATCACTGCTTTGGGACAGAGATTTCTTTTTGACCCACATTAGTGTAATATGTGGTGCAATAAGGTCTTGACCAATAACTTGGTCTCCTAGGATTGAATACACAAATAATAATGACTGAGTGGAAGGTTTTTTTTCTTTTGTGCTGTTTGAGGTTAGAGCTTCTAGTTGCCTCTGGTTAAGTTTGTATCTTCTGCTAAAATTTCTCTCTGCTGTGTAAGTAAAACATCTTTTTTTCCCTGCTCTCTTGTGTTTATGCTTAAAACCTCAACAACAGTCTTGTAGACTGTACTTTTCTGTGCCTTTGAGTTGACCCTCATGTATTTTCATCGAGACATGAGGATGGCCATCCCATTTCCTTCTATTCTCAGTTTAAATTTTCCTGTTACGGGAATACTAAAAAAAAAAAAAAAAAATTAAAAAAAATTAATTGCAATTAGTCATATGTTAAAACAACCAGACTAAAGCCAGCAGGAAGAGCATCCTCTCAGTGTCAGTGTCCTGCCCGTGGCAGGGAGTTGGAATGAGATGATCTTTAAGGTCCCTTCCAACCCAAACCATTCCATGGTTCTGTGCCCACGTTGGCTGTGGACGGATCTCTTGGCTGCCCCCCTGTCTCTCTCCTTAACACATCCCCCTTTTCACTGATAACTTTCTGGCCTCCAGGCTACTGACAGCTGTTGTCCACTTGCTGCTAATTAAGAAAGCAGCATGAGCGATGGGAATGTGGATTGGAGAGATTGAACCCCCCTCTGCAGCAAAGCGTTTCAACCTGATTAAAAAGAGCCTGACTGACGACTGAGCGGCCTCTTTTTTCCCTCCTGTCTGGAGCCTCTCTGCAGTAGCCTGTTTGCCCTCGGAACTCCCATGTTAGGTGCCGTGCCTCTGTATTTTTTAGATCCTGTAACAATAACCCGTGTCAGAGCCGATTTGCCGTTGTAAAGATGGGCACGTGTGAAATTTGAGCCCCTCTCTATAAAGCCACGTCTTTAGCATGCAAAGCGTTGTGTACATCTGTGCTCTTGCCCAGAAATTCAAATGCAGATCGTATTTTTGAAATAAAGTGACTGTGTTGAAATAAATACTGTGTTGAAAATTTAGAACTAGCTGTGAAGAATCAGGATCATTATGAATTAGCGGCGCTTAAGTGGATGGACTGACAGGTTTCAAAGGTTTTCCCTCTTTAAGTGTTTTTCTTTGTTTGCTTTGTTTCCTTGTTTTGGTATTCCTTGTTTTGCATCGGGTCCCAGTGGGTGACCTTTTGTGTGATATGGTAACACTGTCATTTTTATGATCCAGCAAGAGAATGGGCTTGAACTCTGCAATTCCCTTTCTGGCCTGTGCTTCTGTGGAGGTAAAATGATAGATTGACGTTAATATAATACAAGATTGTTGTGTTAATACGCAACCAGAAGGTGTGAATTCAAGTAAGAGTGGTGGTAATTTGGCAGAGGAAACCTCCTCCTGTAACACTGATGCTTTCTGGAGCTCTTTACCCCCAGGAATATTATTACTCTCTGTATTTTAGATTAAATCTCCGAAAATCAATCTGAATTCTTATCTGCAATAAGTGGGCTCTCTATAGCCCCTAGCGTGCTTTGAAATCTGTGTTATTTGCTCTTATTTCTGGAAACTAATTTCTCTTCTTCCTGTTGTGATTTTTCTCCTGTTTGGCTGTTACCTTTTACCCTGGAGGTGATTGTTTTTTGGTGTTTTTCAGAACTTGTCATTAAAAGCGCTATGTGTATATATAGGAGTAAAATGTTTACTAAATTAAATAAAAAAATCACCACCAGACTTGGCTCCATAAGTGTGTGAAAATCCTTTAATAAACCATGTCTACCATTACAATCAAGCGTAATTGAACAGTCTGAGGAGAGGAGGACATACTTTTGACAGCATTTATTGGTGTTCACCTTGATGACTTTCTGAGAGAAACCTTGGAGCATTTGACTTCAGCTTTTGTAGTAAAGAAGTGTTCTATGTTTGTTTGAAGTTGGAACAAGAGCTGCTTTCCCAGTGTTATCATGTATTCATTTGAGCACTTATAATACTAAAATGGTAGGAAATGCAAAGCTTAGTGTGCTCCTAATGAGCTGAACTAGGCAGACTCTTTGGGACCTGGGTGGTTCAGGCTGTGAAAGTGCTCTAATCTCCTTGGGCAGCTTTTTGTTTTCACATGAAGAGAGCAGATGCTGACACGGTGCAAATAGAAGAGAAATCCTATCACTTGGATTGACCCTGAATCCCCAAGCTGTAGTTTGTAAACACAGTGATTTATGGATATCATAGATGAAAACAGCATTTCTTCCCCCCCCCACCCCCTCAAGCAAAATATTATTTCTAAATAGATCATCTCATTATTGGACTCTGGTTTGGCTAGTAATTTTATAAAATAAACCTAGTAGACTTAATGCTAGAAAATTAATGGGTTGATTTCTCTACTACTGAGGATTTATGGAGGCTCCAAATCCCTGTCTGTCTTGCTGTGGGAGGTAATTAAGAATATGAGGGAGCGGTTTCTTGGTTTGAAATGTTGAAAGCGACTGTAAGTATTTGTGCTGTTAAGTCTGGGAGCTTGTTGGGGATGGTGAGATTGGTTATGCTGGGTCATTTGCTGGGAAGATTGGTCATTTCTTTCACAGTAACCTGCTTATTGCTTGGACAGCTTTGCCCAAACTGTTTATTATGTGCTGCCTGTGACTGGCAGCCTGTTTCAAGCCCATTATAGGCATATTATGTGGCTTCAGGATCACAGTCCATTTGTCCTGTAAAGACACTCACAGTGACGTTGAGTTGAGCTGCTGTCATCCAGGTAGGTCCTCTGCCAACACTGACATGTTTTTGCAACTGCTCTGCATTTTCATGTGACTGAAGTGTCCTCTGAATCCCCACCCCTTTCCCATTTGTGCCATGAATTTCTGGCTCTGTAAAATGAAAAGCCATCACACAGTCATTTTGGAGGCACGGAGATGGCAGTTTTGACATTAGAGGGGCAAAAAAACTGTTCTGCAAATCCCTGTGAAAAAACCAGCTGCCTGTTTGGTGCTAGGTCAGGCTTTGTTTGGGCTATTGTGTAGATGTAAGCCTAGAGCTTTGCTGCTAGGCCTGGAGCTGACTTCCCTTCCACTGGGTTCCTGAATGACAAAGTATTTTAGCGGAGTTGGCACCTCTTTGTTGGGTTGTTTTGCAAATGCAGACCCAGTTCTTGACGTGAGAGGACAAAACAGGCATTTCTGCTTTAGAGTGGAAAATGTTTGGGTTATGTTGTCCTGATTCCTCACAGTACCACAGGAGCGTCCTTTAAATAAAAAAAGGCAATTCCTACAAGAAAAATCTCTTCCTTTGAGGTTTGTTATCTACTTTGATTCAACAAAGCTAGACTTTAACTTTCTATCTTTGAGAAACAACTCTCCATATAGATGAGAATTATCCCTAAATGTTACCCTTTTGCCTTCTAATTGGCTAAATCCATTTTGCAAGTGGACAGTCATATCCCAAAGTAAAACTGCGTAGGGACTAATAATGTGTGTGAGTTTCCAGCCTTCATCTTGATTTGAATTAACTTTCCTGGAAGTGGAAAAGTCCTCTCATTATAAAGTCTGAGCTATAAGATTCTTGTGGCTTTGAATGGTACCCGTTTTATCCTGATAAATTCTGGTGTGTTACATTTTCAAGTGATCTCCCTAAAAGTATAGATTTGTGCATCTGCCAGAAAACCAGCTCAGCTCTTCACCGACTGTTCTCTGCCAAGAAATCATAAATTAACTTGATTGTATTTTCTGTATTTTTTTTAATTCTGTTTTAGAAGTGGTTTGAATGCCTGTTGAAAATGTCTTCTGTGAGGGGCATCTTTCAGAGTTCCCATATGAGTGGGTTCAGTTTCATAATTATGTGACTGCTATATATAGTGTTGTTTTTTAATCAAATAGCAGCAATCAAGCCATTATGGGTGTTCTGTACCTATGACTTGTGTGTAATATCAGGATAAACATGGAAATGGTACTGGTTAAAGTCATGTGGCCTATAGAAGCCTTTTGCAGAGGGACTCAGGAGTTTCAACACATTTTAATGAAGCAGCTTTTCCCAAATCTAATGTCTTTTCCAAGATTTGTTTGAGACATCTTCCAGTTTTGCACTCTTTGCAATAGATATGTAACTGCCTCTCAGGTTAATGAGGAATAAGGGCACATTCAGTGTATTCAGACTTCTGACTGCAGAGTTGCCAAAAATGAAGCAGGAGAGCTGTCTTCCATCTGTCATTCTTCTACAGAAATCAGCAGTTTAGAAGTAGATGTAGCTGGGAGTTTATTTGCTGAGCTTCAGAGCTCATGACTACACAGAGGAGAAAAGAGGCAAAATTTACGTGCTTGTCTGGGGAGGGAGGCAAAGTGAGTTTGCTGTGTAAATTTGTAAACAGGGTAGAAAGGAAAGGGAAGTTCCCTGAAAACATGTGCTAAAATAAATGAAGTCCAAGCACAGACTGGAAATCTTGTGAAGTCGTGCAGGGCGTTGTGGGAGAGTTGCCCTTGTGGGGAGCAGATGTTTGCTGAGGTCCTGCAGTCAATGGCTGCAGTGTTCAACTCCCCTCGGCCCCCTCCAAAATGCACAGTTATTTCTGCTGAGCAACACCACCATAATCTTAGGTGTAAGTATTTTTTAGCCATTAAAAAGTGATGCTTTCTAACTATGCTTCCACAAAGCCTAGTACTAGACGCTTCTTATACTGCAAAGTGGTAATAATAAACATGGGTCCTATGTACAAAGTCATTTCTGTGTTTTCAGCATTGTAGGCAGTGGTTTATTAGTTGAAAGATGGTTTATAGTGTTCCTTGTTGCTTTACTGCAGTGTAATTTTTTATTTTTTTTTTACTCATTGGTTGGACCCAGCTGAAAACTCAAAATACAGCCAGGGTGAAGCCTGTGCAGGCAGGTTGTGTGTTGCCAGCTGATAATATTAAACCCTGAAGGTTTAGGAGGTATTTACCCTTCTAGTAACAGCACCACAGGTATTTTTTATAAACATCTCTGTCCGTCTTTCTGAACCCAGCTGCTGTGACATCCTAAATGTGACATCCTAAATCAGTGGGTTTTCACAGAGGAGGAGCGTAAAGTTAATCGCAGTGAAGCTTTGATGAGGCACCAGGCTCAGCCTGGGCGAAGGGCCGTG